>DWAN01001828.1:0-16633 GCA_018230445.1 Heliconius hewitsoni | reverse complement strand
CGTTTTCTAAATAAGTATTTATCTTTCCTGAGTGTGGATTAACACTTTAAAAATGTTTAAAAAATAACACACTTTATAAAATATACAATTGCATTAAGCATTTTTGGAAATGAAATGTTAATAAATATAATATTGAATTGTTTCTTACTTACAGGTGGAAGACGATGCTTTTGATGGTTTGACAAGTCTTCAAACTCTACTATTAAGGGATAATAACATACTGCTGATTCCTGCTGCGGCTTTATCTCGATTACCAGGCCTTACATCTATTCACTTAGGTTTTAACCGTGTTACGGCACTTTCAAGTGATATTTTGCGAGCAGTTTCCGATAGAATTCATTCTTTAGTACTTTCACGAAATGTTATAAGGGAATTACCACCAGCTGCGTTCGAGCACTTTAAGAACTTACGACATTTAGATTTGTCAGGAAATCTTTTAAATTCTATATCGGCGGATGTCTTCAGTGGCTTGGAGACTAGTCTAGAATTTTTATCACTTAATCAAAACAGAATTTTAGGATTTACAGGAGAAGAATTAAAATTTGTTAGTCTTTGGTTCTTGGATATATCAGGAAATCAAATATCAGAAATTCCAGTCACTGCTTTCCATTCTATCCCCAGCTTAACACATTTAAATATGAGTCATAATTTACATATCAGTGTCTTACCGCAAAATGTTTTTCACCAAAATGATGCATTATTATCTATAGATATTAGCAATGTAGGGCTGAAAGCTCTTCCTGTTAATTTATTTTCAAAATCTCATAATCTACAACGGATTTATTTATCTCATAACTACTTACAAGAAATATCTGAGGGTACATTTAAAAATCTTAAAAATTTAACTCACCTTGATCTTTCATATAATAATATTGTAACCATAAGGACTCCTGCTTTTGTTAACGTTATGGCGATACAATATTTGTCTTTAAAGGGAAATCAGTTAAATGCCTTTAAAGGAGAGTTCTTTAATACAGGTACAAGCTTAGAAGTGATTGATGTTTCTGACAACCAATTAAGTTATTTATTCCCATCTTCATTCAAAATACATCCACGTCTCCGGGAAATCATTCTTACAGATAATAAATTTAATTTCTTCCCATCAGAATTAATAAGCACTTTACAATATTTAGAATTAGTAGATTTGTCTGGAAACGATTTAAAAAATGTTGATGAGCTAGATTTTGCTCGTCTTCCTAAATTAAGATCAATTTTATTGGCAAGAAATGACATAGAAAGTGTAAGTGAAATGGCTTTTCACAATTCAACTCAAATTCAACATATAGACTTATCGCACAATAAAATTGATCGCTTAGGTGATAGATTATTCGAAGGGCTTATTAGACTTGAACTTTTAAATTTAGCTGGTAACCTATTGAATGAATTACCAGATAATATATTCGATAGGTCTAGGCTTCATATGCTTGAATCAATAATTCTTAGTTATAATTCATTCGAACAAGCACCACTGAAAGCTCTACAAAAACAATACTTTTTTGTTTCTTCCGTAGACTTATCGCATAATGAAATTATAGATATTCCTGCTGAGGATAGCGTATTGGTTAATATAAAAAAATTGGACCTATCATTTAATCCTTTGTCTGAAAAGACAATTAGGAACATCTTAACTGAACCAAAAACGGTGCGGGATTTGAACTTAGCGGGTACTGGAATGAAGTTAGTTGATCAGCTAGAGACACCATTTTTGTACAGGCTAAATTTATCTTACAACAATATAACAAGATTATCAGAAAAAACGTTTGCAAGAACAACTTTGTTAGAATCTATTGATCTTTCACGTAACCAAATTGGTGATATATCAAATTCACTTGCAATTTCTTGGCCGAAATTGAAACATCTTCAAAGATTAAATATCTCTGATAATCCAATAGTCGTTGTGCTGGAGGGTAATTTTGAAGGACTTTCATCGCTTCGAACTTTAGATATAAGAAATTTAGAAAAGTGCACAAAGATTGAAAAAAATGCTTTTAGGGCACTACCAAACTTGGTTGAACTCCGGGCATATGGGTATCCAAGATTAGGATACTTTGATGTACAAGGTGCTCTACAATATGTATTAGCTCTAGAAAAATTAGATGTGGAAGTGAAAGATACAAATATTGGAGCTGATCAGCTTCATTCTACTTTACATCCAAGGTTAGAGGAATTAGGTCTACGAGGCAACCGTTTGAAAACTGTATCTTCCGGAGTACTTGCTGGTTTGAAGGCACCCTCAATTATTGTGCGATTTCGCAATACTTCTGTGGCAAGTCTTCCACCGGCACTACTATTTCCGTTACCACGCTCATCACGAATAACTATCGATGTCGGAGGAAGTCAATTAACTACCTTACAATCACAGTTGTTAGTGGCTCTTGATGACCGTAGAGCAGATCTCTCAATGTTTGGCTTAGATAGCAATCCTATCCGATGTGATTGTAACTCAAGAGCTTTACGGCGTTGGATACCCAATGTAGGTATAGAAGACGTTCGTTGCAGCGCACCAGAACATTTGGCTGGATTTTTGCTTGTTGAAATAGGAGATGATGAATTAACATGTGATAGTAAAAGAAAATCGACGACAATTTCCACATCCAGTATTTCTACACCTCCACCACGTTTAGTACATCGTACGTCTGCTGAGCCAGATATAATTTGGTCCGTCGCGCCCTCACATGAGCGCCCTAAAGTTGCAGGGGAGCCTAAAGGGGCTCCAGTTATCGGTGTAGCTACATCTAACAACGATGATAACCTAATTATAGGTATTGTAGGAGGAGTGGTTGCATTTATAGCAATCCTTATTGTAGCTATATGTATTGTTCGATTGCGAATGACAACAACTTCTTATAGAGGTGGGCCTTTGGCTAATAGTCCAGGGGCAGGAGGACCACCAATGTGGGGGGCTGCTTGGCCAGGTTATGCTGGTACATTACCGCCTCCATCTTTGTCTAACGCAACATTGCCTCACAAAGTGCAGTCTGGTCCAGGATCAGTGCGCTATTTAGCACCACCTCCACCAGCTCCTTACTTTATAAGCTTGCCACCGCACGATGATAAAATTTATCGGTAATTTAAGTGTAATTTTTAAATTAAGTATAATAGTATAGTAAAGCCTGAATTGTAAATATAATTAATAAACTATTAAATACTGGATGAGGTCCTTTTTAACAATATGCTTGTATTTTGTGCTTTATATCGTTTTAATGTTAAAGTTAGCAATTTCATAGATGTTAACAAAAAACATTGATATAAATAATATACAATAAAGATTCTGTGTTAAACGTGGGCTAGGTTCGATTCTAGTCACCAGTGACAGGTTCTTTCTAATTACACACATAAAAACAGGAAACATGAGCTTGAAAGATATAATAAAATTGAAAAATTATTGTATATTTATTATAACAAGAGCCTCATGATTGTAAGTTAAATAAGATTACGTATATGTAGTAATATTTTTATAAAATAAATTCATCTACCAATAATAAATCTTTTATTTTTTATTGATTATATCATTCTTAGTGGTAACAAAATATGAAATTTTGAAGTTATTATATTATGGCCGCAGCTGTCTTTTAACATAATGGGCATTGTTTTTTAAGAGTCTATTAATATTCTACTATCTACTTAGTCTTGCAGCATTTATTACTGAAGACCGTGTACAAATTATTAAATATATTAAAAAAATTTACTGAGGCCAGTCGTGGCGCAGGGACACAAAGTATGACCGTAAACGCCGACTAGTCGCGTTTACAGTCAGTCGACCCCACTCGAGGAAATAAATTATTTATTTAATTTATATTTCTATTCTTTCGCTCTGGTGTCGAGGCAAAGCGTGGCGTTGAGTTTCGCCATTCAACACACAGTGACTTCAGAACTCGACGGAGTGGCTCAACACTAGGTTCCCTCTACCTACCCTGCTGTGTGCGATGCTATAGCTGAGTTTTTTTTGAAATAAACAATGTAAATTAAATTAAAAAAATTGAGAATACTGATAATAATAAAATTAAGTTGTATCGTATAGCATCATAGGTTTAGTCAAAATGGATCTACAGAAATGTCTGTTGATAGATTTGCTTACATCAACAACATATGGTGCTCGCACTATCGCGACATGGAATTTCAATTTATCATCACCTGCAGCTCGGATTAGAGATTAAGCTTTACATATGGTTTTGAATGTTAGAATACATTGCCCTTTTAAAAGATTATGGATAAATGAAAATATTGTTTACAATAAAAATAGATATAAATACATACCAATATATTTTTTTGGTTGACCTAGAATTATGAAATTAGCTAACTAGAATCTACGCTACTAGAGTATATTTTCCTTAATTGTATCTATTGAATATTGATTTAAGGATTAGTTCGTTCAAAACGAATTAATATATTTTTTAAATACATTTACTCAAAAAAATATATTAACTCGTTTCTTTACATTCGAAGTAAGAGTTAGAACGTGGATTTTTCGATATTTTCGTCATTGTTATGGCTAACAACAAAGTTACAACTGCAAAACCCAATAAATGAATGATTATACAGTATGGAAGTGTCAGCCCTCCTTTTACGGAAACAGCATATAGGGTAAAATATTTTAAACCATACCTAAAGAAATTAATCAAGATATCTCAACATACGTTTAGACGTAGGATTTTTTCATTTCACGATGTTTATCCATTCCTGTATTTCATGTGACGCAGTTACGCATAGATACCAATAACGTAAGCACATACTACCACAAAAATACTACTAAATTTTAAGCAACTTTGAACTTATTATTTATTTTGTTTAAAAAAAACCTTTTTAATTTTTTAGTTTCATTTAAAGTGGTGCTAGCACTTCCACCCTGTATATTCTTTCCTAAGAAATAAAATTCTAAATAAACTAATTTCTATTTTACTTAAAAATGAGAAAATATTATAATGCAGCGGGTCCACACAAATTTATGGCCTCTACGCGACATCATCAACACAGCTTGGAGTATTAGAGCCATTTATTAACATATCTTGATTACTCCGCAAAACATATTAGTCAAGAAATGAATTTACCAATGAATAAAGAGTAGATAGTTTTATATATAGGTTGTTATGATAAATAGTTGAAGCGAAATATATAGGTGGACGTTCTAAATTTCTTAAGTGTTTATATTATAATATCACATTTGTATAACATATACATATATTTTAAGAACATACTTACATACATAATTAAATATACAAACAAACAATCTTAGTTTTTTTTCTTAATATGACTAATCCTATCTAATAAGTAACTTTTTCAAAACATTTCTATTTTGTTATGTTAAGTTTCCCGTTTGTTTCTGGCCACTATAAAATTGTGTTATATAGGCAAATATAATATTTTTGGTAGTATTCTCAAAGTAGTCCACCTATGTATAAATTGCTTTTTAATAAACATAGGCTAATCCAGCCTAAAATTTTGTAGGTATTTTTAATATCTTTTGCAATAAATATCTGCTGAAATGTGTAATAACCTAGTCATAGTAATTGATATTTCTTATCTATCTAGGGTGTCTAGGGAGGTGGTAGGTAGGTAGGTAAACGTAGATTTCTCGAGGAAATCCTGATCCTTCCAAAATACCGCAATAAAAAGTAGTATAATTCCCCACCGTCTTTCAGAGTTCACCCCGGTCCAACAGAAAAAGACATTTTTTTTAAAATTGTTTCATTATGTTTAAGTAACGTATAAATGTACGATACTTAAATATAATAAGTTTAAGTATTAAACATAACACAATCCGTTTCCAATTCGAATTCTAATATGAAACTCAATAAATTATTAAAAAAATATAAAAATCTACAAAACCACTCCATACAATTCTAATTCGAAGCACTTGTCAGTACGTACAGTACGTATATAGTAGTACGTAGCAAACATTCAGATATAAGATTTCAATCTCTTGATTGCGTCCACTACTCCATTAGCAGTATTGTAAATGTATTCAATATACCGCCAATAAGCTACAACAGCGGTATATGAGTGCATTGCAAATGTGCGGACAACTTGTGGGTGATTACGCCTATTGTTTGTCCCAATCATTATCTAAAACAAGCTGGAGTACAATGGCTTGTGTTATTGGTGCAATTGTTTCAATATTTCATGTAATGTTTATGTTGATGCTCGTTTGTTTACTCTCGACGATATCAGGGGGATGGTGTATTTTATTCGCGTTTTCCAGTCCGTACTGGTCCAGTCCGTCACATAATAAGTTCTTTGATTTTTACAATGATTACACATTTTAAATGAATCTATTTTAACCGGATTAATCGCGTATATTTTGTATTATAAATTTTTGGAAACCCGACGTTTCGAACACTTTGCAGTACCCGTGGTCACGGGTAGGCGGTATGTAGTGTTTTCAATACCTAAATTTTTTAAATACCTTTTAGAACCAAACAGATAGGTACATAATAACGAGCTCTTATTCAAAATTTCTTTTATTCTTATAGCCGGCTTTGTAAATTTTATACATCAAATTCGCAGAGGCTATAAAACATATTCGCTATATTAAATTCCGGTACTTTTTCACAAACAGTCATTGAAATTTTATTTGTCAGCTCTGAGGGACGCGGACCGTGTAAAATATTAAAAGTACAATGTTGTTTCACAGAAGATCGCTAAAAATTGTAACGTAGCTACGACTACATGTGACTGATTCACAAGCGTCGCGTTACAGTCACCTTGTGCCCCTGCGTCACAACTATATCTGTTATGTGTACATAATATATATTTTTTACTCGCAACGCCCTGAAGCTGTTATAGGCTCAGTATAAATATCGGATATTTATAGGGTATTCTTATTATAGTTCTGAAAACAACAAGATTATTAAATGGCTGGAAAAGGTTATGATCTTCAATCTCTCTCAGATTGCCGATCATAACCTAAGGATATCATTAATCAAATAGATCGCTCTGGTGTCGAAGCAAAGCGCGGCGTTGAGTTTTACGACTCAACACGCAATACCTCCAAAATTCGGCAGAAAGTGGGGAACGGAGTGTCTTAACACTAGGTCCCCTCTGTCTATCCTGCTGTGTGCGGGATATAGCGTGAAGCTAATTTATTTACTAGCGATCTACTTACTGCTTCGCCCATATAAACTACTGAATTATTTTCTTAATACAGTGCATTACCTGCCTGCCTATTTTAATAATTATGTAATGTATTAATTCTAAGCATAAACATGTTTAATCTAGACTTACAATAAAATCGCAGCTCATCGTTGTCTGTACATGGCAGATACGAGGGGAGATCCAAAAGTTCGTGGAATTAAAGGGTTCTAAATTAAATGAAACAATAAATCTATTTTTCCTTTTCAATATAGTCACCCTAACGCTGAATACATTTATTAGATCCATGAATAAATTTTTATAGACCGTCGAAATAATATTTCTTTTTTAGACTACAAATGGACCAAAATTGCCTCTTTCACCTCATTGTTGTTGGAAAATTTCTTTCCCCTTAAATCTTTTTTTAAATTGGAGAATAAATGAAAATCACTAGGGGCCAGGTCTAGACTGTAAGGTGGGTGGACTAGTGATTCGAGGCCGTGCGTGTGCAGAGCAGCCATTGCAACTCTGCTCTTGTGAACTGGTGCGTTGTCTTGCAAGAGCAACACACCCTTAGCCAACTTTCCTCGATGTTTTTCTTTGATACCCTCCTTTAATTTGTTTAGTATCGTGCGTAGTATTCTCCATTTATGTATTAAAAATCTTATAATATTCAAATAAATATTCATATTTCTATATGTATTATATTATATCTAACTTTCTATCCACACTAACTATAAGTAAATTTAGTTATTTCTATTAAAATCTTAAAATATAAGAAAATAAAAGAAAATGAACTTTTCCTTCAATTCCTTAGATAAACACTTTGAAAGTCTCTAACTGGTCTAGCTCTCTCTCATGAAATTTCAACGATACTTATCTAGATCCACACGTCCGATAAACGATTTACTAAACTAAATTGCACGTTTATATTTGAAAAAGCTTTACGGCCATAGGAAATTTTAAAAGCTTACAATATTCATTATGTTTGGACTATATTATAATGAATAATGAATTTATTTAATTTCTATGACATGATCAAAAACCACGAAACGAGGCAAAATTAACATCATACGCCAGCAGCTTGCTATATTTATATTAAACCTATCACGTTCAGTAAAACAGAACTAGCGAGCAGCACCGTAGGTATTTTACACGAACCATTTGAAGCCACTTTTTATCCCTTCATAACCAAAAAATATTTCACGAAACCTGTCAAATTTGACGATCGTATTTATTAATCTAATCAATCTGGCTTCACGCTTTATCCTTAGCGGGGTAGTTAGAGAACGAAGTACCAAACGCTACGGCCTCTGTATAACTCTTTCGCCTCGTCATCAACTTTTTTATACATAACTTCCGGGGGTCCTCATGATTTTTCATAACCTTCATCCAATATAATTGAAACTGTGTTTTCGAAGGAATCATATTTATAAAATTAAAAATTAATCAGCTTCACGCTGTATCCCGCACACAGCAAGTAAGACACAACCAGTCGATTTTGCAGTCACATCTTGTGCCACGACTGGCCTTATACCAGTTTTAGTACATCATATTTATATTACGGTATTAAACTATTATTTTTAGGTGAGATCAGCCGTGGTACATAGGTACAAAAGTGAGCGTAAAAGCGACTGGTTGCGGATTCGATCCCTACTTGAGGAAAGGTAATAGTTATTCAAATTTATATTTTAGTTACTTCGCTCCGGTGTCAAGGCAAAACACGACGTTGAGTTTCGTCACTCAACGCGTAATGCCTCCAAAATAAAGCGGAAAACGGAGAACGGAGTGTCGTTACACTGGGTTCGCCTACCCTGCTGTTTGCAGTATACACCGTGGAGCTAATTTATCTTATAAATTTAGACATTCCACATCAAATCAAAGCACAAGGGAAGTCTATGGTAGAGAACAACCGCCTGTGAATCTTATACCGCCTTAACTTAGCTAAACTAAATACAAATTTTTGGTATTGTTTCTATTATGAACCTACTCCTACCTAATATTACATATATGAAGTAATTCATATATGTAATATTATGCTTATTTTCCTACCTACTCCTACCTAATATTACATATATGAAGTAATTCATATATGTAATATTAGGTAGGAGTAGG
The DNA here is from genome assembly GCA_018230445.1 of Heliconius hewitsoni. Lineage (NCBI taxonomy): Eukaryota > Metazoa > Arthropoda > Insecta > Lepidoptera > Nymphalidae > Heliconius > Heliconius hewitsoni. The sequence continues at coordinate 7,450 of DWAN01001828.1, read as the reverse complement.
TAGGAAAATAAGCATGCGAGGAATACTATCATGCCGTCATACAGTAAAACTAGTTCCGAGGATAGTGTTTTATCAATTTTTGTTAGCTTAACCTTCAAAATTGTAATATCGTTAATATATAAGCCATCATTGTATTAGGTTAAGATTCATATGAATAAATAAATATGAATTTATTATAGTAGGCTTGTATGCCATAAATGCCAAAAAAAATCATGACATATGACTTTATGAGACGATCAGTATTATTAAAATTAACCAACAGCTCAATCACATTCTTTTTTTTTACGACTGTAAATGGAAACTTACTGAAATACACTTAATTTTATTCATAGAAACAAAGAAGTTCTTAAATTTATATATTTTGAGTAAAAATAAATAAAAGCACAACGTGTACGTAAATTTAATTAAAATTCTTAACAAACAAAGACCTATATCAAAGAAGTTACTTCAGATTCCCCAAGGAGTATCATTAAGTTGAGAATTTAAATGAGTTTTTTTTTTTCTTAAAGAATATTTTTTATAATGTACAGAATGTTCTACAGTAATTATAAAGTTTGCTTGTTTGCCCAAGATATTATGAGAGCAACGGTAATATATAGTAAAATGCATGTTCATATAAATCCTTGTTTGGATTTCAAAAGTTTTACTTATTTTATTCTTCAATACGCACACATTTTTTTTCAGTTTCACACACAGTATACTGCCTATAGCAGGGTAGGCAGACCTACTTTCCGCTGAAATCTGAAAGTGTTGTATGTTGAGCGGCGGATCTCATCGCTCCGCTTTACTCCGACACTAGAGTGAAGTAATCGAACCCACAACCTGTCGCATTTACAGTCACGAACTTGTGCCCCTGCGACACGACTGTCTTCTAAACAATAATAAAAATTATGAACTTGAAGACATATGTAATAATTTACTAATATTTAATTTTATGAATTAATATTTTCAGTTTAACATACGAAACCGCAGCTAAAGGCTAGTAGATAACAAATTCCAAAAATTTTATGAATATGTATGGAAGGATTTTTTTACTAAAAGTACAAAGTTTTATTAAAAAATTCACAAACGATTTTCTGATGTGAAAAACGCTAAAACTGTTAATGAAGTTTACATTTTATTCTATGCTTTAAACTGTTCCTAGGATATGAGTAGAAATACATACCTATATCATATATTAATCCACTCAGCTGTGCGGGCTATTTTGTATGAATAGACACGAGTGTGTTGTGTTATTATCCAAATGAAACGAACGTGTCTTGCACGGTTTAGGAGCATTCAAGTAAAATTACGATATTTTTAAGATTTTCTTTAGGAGTTGCATATAACATTTTTGTTGTTAGAGTCTTTATGAAACAAACTAGCATAAAAATAGTAAGTTTTTATGCAAGATTAATATTGTATTAATTTTTATTTGAAATCTGAGTGCACGACTTTCACTTTATTATAGAAATATAAATGTAAAAATAATAATAAACATAAACATAAATTAAAATAGATTGTAATTTTCTTACTTAATTTTCGTTTACTGCATTTTATATTTATGTAAAAAGCACGAAGTGAGAACTTATAATAAAAATAAAATAAGAAAAATTCCAAAATTTGTAGTCAACAATTCAATAAGTTTAATGAGTGCAAACGCCCGCAAACGTAAATATGCCAACCTTAATCGCCGCGTATTCAGAATCTACAGGGTATTTTTCGTTGACCTATAATTTGGAGGGATTTGTAATTTGGATAGATGTGAGAGCTTACAGTCCAAATAAAGTAAAATATCCGAAAAATTGAAATGCACATTTTTGTGTGGGAACACATACCAACATGCGTCAACCAAAATTTACTCTCAACCAGTCCAGTTTAACGTAGCTTACTCGCAATATTTATAAAAATTCAAAAACGCGTGATCTATCTTATATTATTCAACAATATTTAATTATTGCGTATTCTTTTTATGAAGAAATGAGTTTTAGAAATGAACTGTATATAAAAATACATAAATTAAAGAAAAAATTCTTCTCGGATTCTTTTTTAACTAATAACCAGCCATCATAAACACCGGTCAGCGTTTACCAACAAAAGATCACTATTTTGACATTTAGAATAGTAGATGATAATAATAGTATAGTTCGTATATATAAATATATTAATACTTTCCGTCGAATTCCGAGTGGTAACTGAACCCACATCCGTCGCATGATCGTCACACGCTTGTGCACCTGCACCACAACGGCCTCTTCATTACAAATACACGCGTAACTATTATTTTTAATTATTAAGAAACCTACATGGTATGATTTTGACCACTTCCCCATGAGCTGTCTATAATCGTGCATATATCATCCTCACTGAAATATGATCATTAATAAAATAAATCCTAATTTGTAAATCGAAACAGTCATATTTGAATAGAATATCCAATAAAGTAGTTCATTACCATAACAAGCGAATCATCACGTCGAAATTACCTTAACCATTGGTTTTCGTAATAATAATTTGCTATTGTTGTGGGCTTTTAAATGATTATCTAAATTGTATATCAAATTGTAATGTTGTCAGCAACTATTTGAATGTTTATAGTTGTAAATTTGGGAAAAAAATACAGGTTAGTCAGAAGGAACCTGGGAACCTAATGTTACCTTCCGTTCTTACTAAGATAGCTAGCTGGAGGCATTGCGTGTTAATTAATTAAACATTATAACTTTTCAGTTGCAATGTGTTATAGATTGATTGTGATTGTACAATCTAGTTTCAAAGCTCAAGTTACAGTTTTTAAAACGCTATTATTAGTTGGAGCTGTATGTGTGTACATTGAGCTATGTCACAAAATCTAAGAATTTGAATTTGAACCACTTGTATTTAGTGGATCCTAATGACTTGCCAATTATATGTAGCTGGGGTGACCATACAGTAATATGGTATCAAGGAGGAGGTATGATGATGAAGCCTGGACTTGAATTTTGGAATTCTTCATAGATTACTAGTAACCAGAGTTTTCAGGTCGATACGACTTGGGTACTTATATATACTATAATAAAGAAAGATGAACATAATAGATTATACGAGTACGACCCATCATCGAATAATAAAATAAATAGTGATAAAAAAAAATTGTGGCCAATGTGGGGAGGGGGATAACATGTCTCCAAGCGTGATGACTCGACAGAATGAAAAAATAAATTCAAGCCCGCTCGCGGCTTCGCCCGCTGTAACTACATGATTGATTGATTTAATAAACAGAATTGATTGACAACTATAATGACTTCTGATGTTATTTTTTTACTACATTATCGTAATTTCTATAAGAATTTTTGATTGTTTTGAATTAAGAAATACAACCCACACTTGTACACAATAAAATTCATAATTTTTCTTTTTATTTTATAGGTACTAAGGCCTTTGTTACTTAAAGCTGCGTAAAACGAATATTATAAATATTAATGTTTCATTTGGAGCCGTGTATGCTATTTATTTCATCGTAAAGTTAATTCACGTATATGTAATATAGTTTCTTTCGCTTCTGCGAAATATTCATTTGACGTATAACTTAACTCCGGTGTTATCTCCACGTTAATATTAATATACTTCACTTAAGACCCAAAACTTACACTTTCAAGGCATGTCTCTAACGAGTTAGGTATTTAGATGATTATATCTGGGATATCTTGTATGCCTTGTTTTAATTAGATTAGCGGAAAAGTGGTCTAACAATTTTCTTGTTATATTTGTTATATATTGTTATATTTGGTAAATAAAAGGCAAATCTACATAGTTTTATGTAAAATGTATATTGTTATTATTTATGTATATTGTTATTATTTATGTATATTGTTCTATTTTTATATAAGAACTAAAATAAACTTTGGTCACAAATGTTAATTTTTATGGCAAAAAAAACGAATTCCTTAATCTGTCACTTAAAATAGAATTATTAAAAATGAAATTACATTACGTATAATTTATATTCATTTTGTGCTTTGGCTCACTTTCGCACTGACTGTTTGAAGTCTGGAAAATCTCTAAATAGCCTCCTCACTCTCGTTCTTCGTTTACAATTAGATTAAAGAACTAAATTTATGTTTGAATTTATGAGAATTCTATATTAATATACAGTTGGCTTTGTCGAAATAGTATATTTTAGTATATTAAGTATTTAAAGTAAAATATTTTATTCTATCATTATATTTGTTAACAACACTTAAGGCTTAAGCAATTTCTTTTGTGTTAAAAATATATTAATATTATTGTTAGTTTATGTTTGCCACGTGTGACAAAAATCGTAATAATGCAATTGTAATAGTATACTAGAAACTAAAACGCGGTTTCGCTCGCTTTAACTTATTTTTATATTATTGCCAAGGGATAATATTTTTTTTAATGAAAATATCTCTAAGAATATGTATACAAAGTTTCATGATAACCGGTTGATTAGTTTTGGCGTGGGATTGTAACAATACATAAACATCCGTGATCCACCTGTCACACACTCATTACAGTAAGGTACTGAAAGCGCCGGTGCTTAAATTTGAAAAAAGTGGAAGTGGTAATGAACTGAGTTTTGTATTTCGTGGTATCTATCGAACTACCACGTTAGTCGCAGAGCGTTTAGAATTTACAAATCACCCCTAGACGTACCTATACAGAACTTTAGTCGTTTCGATTTTAAGTTATTAATCGGAGTCAATCGGGACTAACTTTTAGCATGATCAGATTACCAATGAATCCTGCCTTCGTTATGAAGTTATGGGTATTAGCTTCGTTATGAAGTACTATTACGTGAACTACAAAGTTTATATTGAATTTTTTTATGTATATGCAAAGAGGATGTTGTGATTTATTTCTTTTCTTTCTTTTTTGTGTTGTGTGATAAATCTGTTATATTTTGTTAGGGTAAATTTTTGTTCATATATACCTATTTAACTTCACGTTTTATCTCGTATTCAGCAGAAAGATAGTGGGAACTTAGTGTTAAATTAAAATAATTCATTCTTCCGAATAGGAATCGAACCCACAGCCGTTGCGTTCACAGCCTTGCTTCTGCCATTACGCACAGAAAAAACACATATTGGTCCACATGATGAATGAGAAAGCCGATCTCCTGGGCGCTCTTTGGGCCTCGAGTTCGAATTTAGATGACCGAGGAACAACCACTAACCATTCCGCGGTGCCAGCTCTATCCCTGCCTAGAACTTAATTCAACCAAAAAGCTTCTAGGCAAGCCCTGACCTCTTTGGACGTCCACAAATCAAGCGGGCCAGATGTTATTTCTCCTTTCGGGCTCCGTTCATGTACTCCTGAGCTGACACTGGTGCTAACGCGTTTGTTTCGGCTCAGTCGGCGTAGTACCCGACTCGAGAAAGAGCGCCCTTATCCACTCGATCGTGAAGAAAGGCGATGGTTCCGATTCATCTAACTACAGGCCTATTGCTATCACCTCCCTGCTCTCGAAAGTGATGGACAGCCAGCTTTTGGATTATCTGGAGGTTCACCAGTTGATTATTAACCGTCAATTTGGCTTCCGCCGCTTCGCTTAACCAATGATCTTCTGGTCTACCTACCTGTCTGGTCTGTTGCGATTATCGAAAGCGACGGCCTGGCAGTTTGTTATAGGTTAACGTTATAATGATTGTTCTTTACAAACTAAAATAAACTAGCTTCATGCTTTATCCCTAGCGGGGTAGTCAGAGAGTACGGAGCGCCAAACGCTACGGTCTATTCTTTGTTGTTTTTTACAGGTTTCGTTTTTTCTCTTTTGAGATACGGAACTCTGAAAATAACATAAATCAATATTATTTTCAATCAATTATTTTCAATTCCCTTTCTAATAAATTATGTCCAGTTGTAATTATGAAAGTTATATTGAAAATTAATTGTAAATCACCGAAACCGAGAACAAAATGCTATTGATTAATTAATGTAAATTTTCCCGAGTTATTGAACAGCACTCAGCGAAGCCGCAGAAATATTTCCAGATAAAATGCAATTACGTCAAGCACGATCGTCACCATTATCGGGTTTTGGTTGCAATTATGCACAATCTACGAGACAACACAATAAATTTTATTGTCATGTAAATTTGTTCATCAGTTACTTCTTTTATGATATGCACATTTTATTGATTTATTTGGGGAAACGGGAATGTTGTGTATTTATACCCAAATACGTTAAATTATGGGATCGTAATGTACTTGTATTTGGATAAATATTTTACTTTGTTATTTGAAAAATAAAACAATTTACTGTCATTTCGTCTACTTTCCGTATATTTTGTGGAAACGTAAGTCCTGGACGATATACATAAATTAGTTACATAATATAAAACAAAATCTTTCTATCGATGTAATTTTTTGCTTAAGTTCATCTTACATCAGTAGAATTCACAAATACTACTAGCATTTCATAAATAAAAAATTGAAAAATCGTCAGTATTATACACAAAAATATTTTATTTAGTATTCTAATAACTTACTTTAATTGACATTAAATACTTGGAATTTTTATTCCGGAAATAGAGATTTTTTACAAATATTATTTTCAACAGCGCTACAACATTCGTCGATATAAAAAAACAGATCATTAAGATCTGTAACTGAATTTGGACCTAATAAATATTTTTTCATCTAAATAGAAATGTTATAAAACTATAGCACCATTTTATTCTTAGAAGAATGGTTGATTACTCTTATATCGAACTCCAGTCGTAAAGGCGGAGCACGGACGAGCCAAATAAACCGTGAACAGCCGTCGTGATTTCAAGACCAATTTATTTGAAAAATTGTCCTTACCAGAATACACAATATGAATTGTTAACTATATATTTGTAAGATTAAATATTATATATATGTATTATAATTAAATTACACAATTTGTCTCAAAACCGACCATTATGAGAAGCGAATATACTTCTTTTTTCGTCCATTGGATTGAAATTGATACCTTTTTAAAACTGATTTATTATTACAATTTATTAATAAAATTAAGTAGTAGTTTCCATTATAATTTATATTCTTTTCAATGAAATCAAACAACTGTCAACGACAACGATCGGAGCTTTTGATTTATATAGCATATATAAGGGTAGACAGAAAAGACATCGTGTTAAGATAATCCGTTGTAAAACTCAACGCCGCACTTTGTCTTAACACTGCTGAAAAATAGTATAAGTAATTTATAGTTATAAGTAATTTTCCTGAGTGGGAATCGAATCTATAACCTGATGCTATTCCATTGCGCTACGACGACCTCAATAATTTAAGTAAATGTAGATCAAGATCATTCGTAACATAAATATAAGTCGATTACACTAGTTTACATATTATTACACAATAAAAAACGGAAACAAATAAGCAGAATCTAGATTTGTCGAGCACGTTTGGGATCTCGTGAAATCGGGTAGAGACCGGGAGTAACACGCATTCTTACATTTATGAGGCCTGCTCAGTACGTGTGCAGA
>DWAN01001827.1:0-16633 GCA_018230445.1 Heliconius hewitsoni | reverse complement strand
GCCTCGACACCAGAGCGAATAAATGAAAATATAAATTTAAGTAAATATTTCATCTCCTCTCGTGGGGATCGAACCCACAACCAGTCGATTTTGCAGTCACACCTAGTGCCGCTTCGCCACGACTGCCCTCTACGAAGATTAAGTATTATTTATTATAATACCGGTGTTAATTGTTTAACAAAAGTATCGGTACTTAGCAGAAAACATAGAACGTTATTAACGAACGTTATCGACTGATTAAAATTTTATAAAACTTGATCGATCGTGAATGAATAAAATTAGAGCGCATAGGACGTAATATAAAGTGGCTGATAAAACTGCATTTCAATTATTTTTCAATTTATATAATATATTAAACAGTAGTTTCGTCGGTCTAATCGAGTAAAAGATAGTTTGTTTTTAATTTTGAGACGTGACGTACGTATGAAACAGGCAATATGTTAGGCATATAAAAATCGGTTTCTTCCTTCATTTTAATATGATTTTTTTAGCATATTATAATAAAAAATTGTATAAAAAGCTAAACAGTGTTAGTAAATAAGATCAGAATGAAACATTAAAGTATTTCAAACGGCAAAAAAGGCCGAAAGTAAAAAAAGAATATCCTCGTAAATTAATAATTTATATAAGCTAAGAAGTCTTGAGAGATGACAAAGAAACATTACTAATGTATAAGAATTTTCGCTTAAGGCAATGTTTGTATTGGAGACATGAGGGTAAAAATATAAATATATTTTTTTGTTTTTTAAACTAGTATACTTTTAGATATATGTTATTTTTATACATGATCTCCACTCGAGGAGATGAAATATTCAATTAAATTAATATTTCCACTTCTGCTGCTACTGTGCTGTGGTGTCGAGGCAAAACGCGGCGTTGAGTTCCGCCACTCAACACGCAATGCCTCCAGAATTTGGTGGAAAGTGGGGAATGGAGTGTTTTCACACTAGGTTCCCTCTGCCTACCCAGCTGTGTGCGGGATACAGCGTGAAGTTGATTTATTTTATTTATAAGGTCAAACGTATGAATTAAATATTATTTCTTAATCATTAATAGTAGTCTATAATAAAATTAGAATAACATCAATAATAATTTTCAGTACTTACCAACTGATGCCGCCGTGGCGTAGGTATCTCAATTAATTTTGGCTTACAAATATTTAAATTATTGTAATTATTTATTCAAATACTAATGGAATTTATAGAATTAATATTAAAAATATATACGCAAGTTCTTAGCAATCCCTAAAAAACAAAAATGTTGGCATAATTAGTCCTCTTTGTTCAGCTAGCAATAGAATACACGACATTATAAATATAAACATTTAAGATAAACCAATTGCATTAAATCACAATTTTCTCTCCCATAAATAACTCGCTCCTCAGAACAAAAAAAAGGTAACTTTGGTCGACCATTTACTCTCGCACTTCCCAGAGTCCTCTAAAAAACCTCGTCGCAGTAATCTTAATTACATTGTGATCTCGTTACGTGCAGCCCTAATTCATAATTAAATAGGGGCGTGCCCCTACTTCAGCTATTTGTTGGATATTTTTATAAATTGCGATTGCGTTCATTCTTTTTAGTATAAAAATTTAGAAAGTGCTCTGCCACCCCTTTTTCTTTGTCGCTGTGAATATTCATTTGCAATCCATCAGCGGAAGGGTGAGTTTTTTCATAAGTTATTATTTATTTTTCTCTTTGTCACGTGGGGCAAAGACTAAGTCTAAGAGATACTTTTACACATATTTCTACACATTAGTTTTCCACCACTTTAGCAACATGTGTTAAGAAACTAACAGGAACTTGGAACAGATCGTTGGAATATGTTTACAACTTGCCTAATCGTTATCCCGGACCGGGTCATTAATGTCCAAATAAAGTAATTAATTACGTTACCGTTTTTTTCCCCCTATTTTCTTGACGTTACTCTGTAAAAACGTAAGAAACCTTGCAAAGTGAAGATCAATCAAATCAGAGAATGCTACTGAACGACTACTTAAGCATTTACGGGCTTGTCTAACGAAATTACGACTTTGGTCCTCTAACTTTAGTGTTTCGCTTATTTATGGTTAAATAAAACACATACCTTTATCTTACTATGTTATACCATGTATTTGTTGTCTTGAGATAATTTATAAACGCTACATAATTTTATTTATTTTGAAGTTGACAGTGTAATGAAAATATAACAAATATAATTTTTATAACAAATAAAAATTTGTTTTTTTTAATAATATAGTTTAAATAGTTTTCTTATAAGACTGATTAATACAAAACAAAAGGACAATCACATGCATAACGATTTATAAATAATTATTTAAAATAAATAAAACAACCAAAAATGCCAACCAATATTATATTAAATTTTTTTGAATGAAAATAAAATAAATTTAAACACATTCTAATTTGGCCGGATAATACGGTAATTTATACTAATGAGATGGTTTCATCAATTACTGATCCTTTTTACGTTACGAAGTTTGCTGAAATGGGTGTTGTACAATATATTTTATTTCTACACTTTGCATCTCTTATAACGTAACGTTTAAATATTTACTTATTTTATACTTATAACTTTTTGTTTATTAATATCAAATCATTGATGATTACAATAATATTTTCAAAATAAATACACTCACTGTTACACTGATTTATAAATTTGATTCTTAACTGACTGATGCTGTGTGCGGGATACAGCGTGAAGCTGATTTTATTTTATTTTTGATTCTTATATATACAAATTGAGGTAGCAAAATTTGAACCTCGCCCCTTGAAACCGTCCAATTTAATTCCTAAGTGTTTAATAATACTTTAATAATATGAAAAACATATCCCTTCCCGTCACAAATGATATATATCAGATATGTTTCATTGCTAAACTTTCAGAATCTAGATAAAAATTATATATAAAAAATTACAAATATACCTATAATATTGTTACAGCAATACCTAACGTAACTAACGTCAAATCCCCGAAGAAACATTCTCCGTTTACTAATTAATATGGTATATAGAGTCTTTTGAATTTCTTTTGGCATTATGTGTTAATATAGAAGATTATTAATTACCAGGAAATGTCGTTACTGGGGTTGTGTGGAAATCTTATTAATTTTTCCTTTACGTGTTACATTATTTCGTACAAGAACAGCGTACGACGAAACGATGTAAATGAAATGTCATTCAGTTTGTTACGCTTAACTAAATGTTTGTGTGACGTTCTAGTGGCACCGTACAAAATATTTACTTCTAGATATATACATATGCTATATTTGATATTGTATTTGCGTATTTTAGGCGAACGAAAAAATGGTTAAAACAAAATATTTCAATAAAGTTCTAACTTTATTATTGTTTAAACATGATGAGGAAAGTTAAATATATACGTTTTTACATTTTAGACAGCGCGAACCTAGTGTTAAGACACCCCGTTTCCCATTTTCTGGTGAATTTTGGAGGTATGTATTATATGTGTTGAGAGGCGGCATTCAACGCTGCGCTTTTGTCCTTAGTATCAGAGTGAAGAAATTAAAATATTAATAAATATAACGAAATGCAATATCAGTGTGAATGGTATCTTAGAACAATGCTATCTTAGAACAAGAAGAGAAGTCACGTAAAAACATGAGGACCCCCCGGAGGACATGTATAAAGAGGTTGATGACAGTGGACGAGGCGAAAGAGGTATGCATGGACCGTAGCGTTTTGCAGTACGTCCTCTCTGATTACCCCGCTAGTGATACAGCGTGAAGCTAGATTAGATTAAATTAGAATAAATAATAATGAATTCCCGAGGGAGAATCACAGCACCGCTGCCTCTTTCATTCTGTGTTTATTCGTAACTATAACGAAATCAGTTTTAATTCCAAACATTATAGAATCTTATAAGTTAAAATATATAATATAATATACCGGTGTTTATATTTATTGAAACTAAATCATGCTTAGTTACATTAAACAAACTTATATTAAACAAACAAATAAAACGTAATATTTTATGGTTCATAAAAATGAAGTCAGCAGCTTATCACGTTTATGAAAATAATGTGTCAAGGGAATAGGACGGGTTTACTGATGTGTGTGTTTTTTTAAATAACATTTTCTGAATTATATCAAAAATTTTAAAATGTACTTAGTTGACTTTTTATACAGTAACACAAATAGTGTAATATAAAATTAATAAATTCATCAAGCCGCAGTGGAACAGTGGCTGATTGACGGTAGAATTAATTATTTTCTTGCTTAAAGTGGAGAACGGGGTGACTCATTCTTTTTACCTAATCTACTGTATAAGATAATGCTTGAAGATAAAGTAATATTTAACTATAATAACATCTGCGGCCAATTAAAAGTTTTGCCTAAGTCGGCTGCGTTCATGCTATAAATGAGTTAATAAACTCAGTTGCTATATTTCCACTACCTATTGAAATTTAAATAATGTTAATAAGTATAAAATGTGTTTAATAATGCGTTTGTAATTTCTATATCATCTACATATATATAAAAAGGCTAGTTGTGGCGCAGAGGCACAAGCCTGTGCAAGGGAATGAAATATTTACTTATTTTGAAAACGTATAAAAATTTTAACGTAGTGCGACTCGAATCCGCGCCTCCTGGAAAACGAACAGCCGGGCTGACCACTAAACCATACGTTCTCATCAAGCTACGTCGTAAATTTTTATACGCTCGTTACAACTTATTTATGTTATTTATTTTTACAAATTTCCGCTACCCAAAAATAATTGCTAAGAATTATCGTCTGGCAAGAGAGAATGCTATTTATGAAATATTTTTAACATTTTTAAAGTATTATTTCCGCGGGTTCGATTCCCGCTACGTTCAAATTTTTATACGTTTTCTATTATAAATAAGTATTTTTCTCTCCTAATAATATTCATTTTAAAAATTGTTAAAAATCAATGATATATTTATTTAAATGTATTTTTTTATTTAAATGCCTCCAAAATTTGGCGGGAAATGGGTAACAGAGTGTCTAGGTGCCCTCTGTGTATCTGCTGTATGCGGGATACAGCGTGAAGCTGATTTATTTATTTATTACAATATAAATCGGTCAATATATAAACATACGGTGCTATTTAAAAATAAAAAATAAAAAAGAAACTACTTATGCTATTATTAAAAGAAAAAACTACTCTTTAAGGGTAATTTTGTAACAAGACTTACTAAATTCAAATATCTGAAACCTGAGACCTTAGGGGATATTTTAATATATAAAACTACCGTATTTAACCTTCGGGTACACCGCAAGCAGCTTATCCGTAAGCTCCTCAACTGGGTCGTACCTACAGCTCTGTTTGTCAACAGTTTTAATATGCTGCTCACAAGTATATTTCAAGAAACATATAAATACATTTTAAAGTAGTTTAAAATACTGTTGAGTTTTAGCACTAACACGTTTAATTTTATACAAAAAAAAAATAGTGATAACAAATATACTGATTCTAATATTTTTATAAACAAAACAAATGTATCCATTTGGAAAATAGACTAGATTCCTCTAAAATCTCACGTGAAAAATCCATATAATAATATTGAGGTTTTTCAACGGAAATCCAAGTCAACATTTAATATTTATAGATAAAATGTAACACCGAGCATATGATTTAAAGTTTATAACGTGAAAATCGTTATTCGTAGATTTTCTGACCCAACGAATGTAATGTCCTTCTTCACGTTTACGTACGGGTTGTTTTCTTTCGTGAAAACACACAATATAGAGATATACGGTACGCTACGGTGACGGTGAGAGAACGTGCTACGCGATTTTTTCCACCCCTTGCAGTTCAATATGACAGTATATGTATATATTTTTTTCTTTATTCGTTTACTCACGCAGATTTGGTTCTTTTGAAGTCAATTGTACAGATTCGCATTGTTAGAATACAAGATGATGATTTGTTTATACTTTCTTTAGTTAGCGGCTTATTAATGTTACGTGAATGTTCCAAAATTTTGTTTTAAATTCTTGATAAGTATTTTCAAGGTCATATACAAGTAGAAGGTATGTATAGGTGACAAGGTATTCTTAAAAGGTGACAATGGTTTATAGAACAATAAAAAGTAGTATAAGTATGACAAAAATGCGGATTTGTAGTTTTTTAAACAGTTAAAGAAAAAATACGTTAAATATTATTTATTTTTTTCCATAATATCTATTAGTAAAGTTACTAAACATGGCTTTCGTAAATAAAAATAATTGGCTAGTAACAGTTCACACCAGGCCCTTCGTAGGTAGACGCATACACGTGCGACTGTTAACGACACACGTTGTGGGTTTGATTTCCACTCGATGAAATAAATCTCGAGGATTATTTAATATTTCCATTTGGGTACAAAGGCAAAGAGCGCGGCGTTTCAGTTCAGCCACTTATTACGCTACACGGTTTCGATATTAAATTGGAGAATAGGAGTTCGGGAAGTTAGTGGGTGTCTTTACACTAATTTACCAGGTTCCCCCTGCGTTACCTGTGTACATAGCAGCAAGATACAGATTTAAGCTATTAAAAACACACACACATATATACACAATCAAATCGATAAACCTTTTTCGAAATTGGTTAAAAAAGAAATATAAAGCATAAAATTTCGTCACTTTATCAAATAAATTTCAAGTTGTTGTGTATTTTGTTTTCGTGTAAATTTTTTAACGTGTTTTTAATAAATATAGTCAAAAGAAATACCTATAAATAGGTATTATAATACATCTTATATTACGTTAAACATCGGCACTTATAGCATCACTAACGTTACCTTCTCCGCTAAGTACATTTCCATTACTCAATTGTGAAAAGTCACCGTGCATGGAACTCTTTTCACCTCAATGGAAACTGAAGTGTCATACAACGCTACAATATATTGGAGGCCTCAGTTCGGGCCCGCCGCCGTAATCAAAAGGCTCTCGGGGGAACAATAGCGCCCACATCGGGTCGGACCGATAAGCCTCGACAATTATACTACATCGACTTTTCAATTATCCAACCGACTCTTCCCGCAAATAATACTAGCTTTGTTTATTAGGGCGGTCATTTTGTGCGCCGTTTAAACACGTGCTCATATAAACATTAGTCTTCATGAAGCGAGCGATGGGACGCTGGACACAAATTTCACAATATATTTTTTTTGTTGTTCGAATGTGTTTTTATTTAGTTGTTTATATGTTTTACTTGAAATAATTAAGTTTTGACAAGTATCTTTAATTCTTGATCTTCTTGGCAGCAATATAAAAATTGTTATTTTTTTTTATATCAAATAACCATTTTTAAACAAAAGACCTCTACGATAGTCTAAATACTGTAAAATTTACAGCATAAAGCGTTCTATTGTAGTGGCTTTTCACTTTGTGCTTTTCCTGTTGAAACTAGAAGTTACAATTTTTTATTCTTTTTTCAGGTGAAACTGGAACAAAATGTCGGCAAGCCGTCAAGGGTTATCCACATACGGAACATACCAAACGAGACGACGGAGGCTGAGATCATACAGTTGGGTCTGCCCTTCGGGCGGGTCACCAACGTGCTCGTTCTCAAAGGAAAAAATCAGGTAAGGACGCGAAATTATATACAGCTCTTGTAACGCTGTGGGCCATATTGGTTTTGTAATGTAAAAACAGTTACATATGACGTTTTCTTTGGACTTTGCTCAGTTTAACATACAAAAGTTTCTGCTTTTGTATTTTTGTGTTTATGTATTTTGGTTCACAAATATTTTTTGCTTTATCTAAATATGTTAAACACATGAATGTATACCTCGGGACTTCGGCGGAAAATAGGGAACGGAAGTGTCTTAATAGGAACACAGTGTCTTAACACTAGCTTATTACTTATTATTACGGAATACAGCGTGAAGCTAAAAAAAAACAAAAAGCTTAAAAATGCACATACCATACCCCATAAATAAGTGTACTCGGTAACATAAGCAACAGTAATATAGCGACATACATATTTTTCACCACAGTCACTTCAATATTATTAGCCATCCAAACAAACTGCAATTCATAGTTTCAAACTAACATTGGATAACGTGCATATATAGTTCTTATTTCTTCCGCCCATAGTCTGGAGCTGGATTATCTGGTGCATAAATATGAACAAATCGCTTAACTTCGACTGTGTGTATACTTTATGGTCGAAGAAAGTTTTGACGACCACTTTGAATCGAGTCGAGTAGTTGTTAGCTGCTCTTGCCGGTAGATCGTTTAATTTGTTAAAGTAATATACACTTATTTTGATAAGAGATGTTTTAAGTATAAGCAAATTTCATTACAATAATAATATTATATTTATACGTTATTATATAAAAGCTTTTTTATTCAATACAAACTTGACCAAGGTAAATGAATACAATACAAGCTAGAAATTAGAGCGGACATAAAAAAATAATAGCGACTTCAATATACAAAGTCGGCCATGTAACACTACTCGACAATAGGCCGGAAGCACAACAAGTGGGTAGCGCGGCGTCCGCAAATAGGCCGCTAACCGTTGTGGTAGCGGCCTATTTGTTTTCCGTTTTATATTACCTATGGATCTGCTGGGAAGCGGGTCACGCTTGCGTCCCGACCGCGTATCTCTTCGTTATTAGTTAATTTTTATTTTGAATGTCCGCCTCCGTAATTCAATACAAAGGTAATCCTAGAGCACCCTTACTTTGATGCTAATGGTTGTTGTATAGAGAAAGAGACGAAATATATTTATTTTCAGTGTATTAATTTTAGAATTTTTTTACAAGAAAAGTTTCATAGGTTTCAGGGTTTGTTTTATCAGTATCACGCTGTATCCCGCACACAGCAGAGTAGGTAGGGAAAACCTATTATTGAGACACTCCGTTCACCGATTTCAAGCGTTTTTCCGGAGACATTGCGTCTTAAGCGGCGGAACTCAACACGGTGCTTCTGCTGCACCAGGAAAAAGAAATAAAAATATAAATTTTAATAAATATTTCATTTCCTCGAGTGGTAATCGAACCCACAACCAGCGCATACAGTCACATATTTGTGCCCCTGCACCACATTTGGCCTCAGTTTTCACGATTAATATCACTATTTTTGATGTACAATAAGAATAGTAGCAACAGTTTATCTGATCATTAAAGTATCAAAAGTTAGAGCCAAGGCGCTTATAAACAGATAGGTGCCAGTGCTAATCCCCGCTCGCTTTTGAAATCGCTACGTAAGCGTTAAACTAACCGATGAAACTTTCACAAAATTAAGCTCAGGATTAGTAGACATTAGTAAACTTAACACTCCGTAAGCCTCAAATCTTTCAATCGACTTTCATATATTAACATTTTCTCGTGAAGCTATTACTTGAATTGCTGTCATGTTTTCACTGTTCGAATATGTATATGGTAGATGAATTTATATTTGATTATTTGTTTGTTTTGTATGCACATTTTATTCGGCTTATTCTGCAGGCAAGAGCATTCTATAAAGGAGGCATTTACTCCCGTTTAGTATTATCTATCAATCATGGAGATAAATGAATCTAGATATTTACAATATACAGACACTAAAATTTAGAGTGGATTTAGAACCTGCGACAGCCGCGTTTAGTTAGTACACGCGTTGACTGCCTATATATAGGTATTTGGTACTTGGTGAAATATGGATTCGATTCCCATTTCGGGAAATGAAATATTTTTTTTTTTAATTTCCTCGCTCTGGTGACGAGGCAAAAGTGGCATTGAATTTTGCCACTCAACACGCAATGCCACAAGAATTCGACAGATAGTGGAAAACGGAAGTGCCCGAACACTAGGTTCCCAGGTTCCCTTTGACCCAACTATATGTGGTATACAGCTTAAAGCAAAATAAAATTATCACTAATGTTTAATGAAAATTACTACTTAGTATTTTCTTTCACTTTTAAAATCGCTAAAAATATTTTCGAAATATCGGTAAGTTAAGAACAACATAGTAAATTAAAGTAAGACATTTACTGCTTATAAAACACATTATAGGGAAATTTATAATATACATTCCTTCTAAGTACTAATTTTCCGTATGGGGACAGGACACGCCGCCGCTCGCGGCAAATATTTGTATAGGCCTTTGAATCAAGTGTTTGTTGTATGTGACCAAGTCTACCGTAGGCCTCCATATATTTTAGAAGTAGTTACAAATAACCTTTTTTTTGTATCACTCTGTACCGTCCATGCAGCACAGTAGATAGAGAGAACCTAGTCTTAAGACACTCCGTTCCACATTTTCCGCCGATTTTTTTCGGCATTGGGTGCTGAATGGCCGAAATCAACACCGTGCTTTGAGATGGTACCAGAGAGAATAAATGAAAATATTATAATATTCATTCTCCCAAATGGGATCGAACTAAAGATCGTCGCGTCACAGTCACGCGCTTTTGCCCCTGAGCCACAAAGGCCTCATTGTACACACTTTATTTATCTTAACAGGTACGTAATCTGATATAGATGTTTTTTTTTTAATAAACAAAGGAAAAAATGCTAAAGTAATTTATAACATAATATGTACATATTAACATTTTGTAATACACAAATTATATATTATATTTCATTTTCGCCAACTTCCATTATAATACGTAAAAGCTATATGCTCTTTTTTATTTAATGTCTTCATTTTAATTATCACTTTTAGCCCCAAAAATATGCGAAAAGGGGAAAAATTATAATAAATTAAGCTGAATGCGAAATTCCATCAAAATTCTACTTAGCGGAATTCAAGGGGTGGCGACGATGAAAATAAATTTCAATTTGGGTTACGAATATGATGGCACGCCACGTTAGTTGAATAATTGTTTTTATTTCCTTGTTTTCACAATATATTTTTATAGAAACAATTACGTCTTGAATATTATATTATTTCATTTTAATACACAAAGGTTAGACCTTTGTGTATTAAAATGAAATATATTATTATACACATACTTACGTACATACATTATATGAAACACTATAAGTATCCTTTTGTGATTTTATTTCCCGCCAGTATTTATGTAGGACTTAGCCATATTTAATTTAGACTTTGTAAAACGAATTTTAAAACTAAATAAAAATTGTAAAATTTTGATCGCGCAGAAGTTAATCCAATAATGGACTCCACAAGGATAAAGGTTAGCACATCTATTTAAAAGCCGTCTGTACCATTGCTTTTAACTCTAAAAGCTTCCAAGTAACATATTTGTATTTATTATTTTTATTTTACAATTACACCTGCATGTCCCAAGTAGAGTTAGTAATTTCAAGATCTAAGATATTTTACGTAAGGAGCTTGAGATGACATCTAGCCGTTTTTATTATCACATTTCACGCGACAACGGCCTTAAAAGTACGTGCGACTCAGAATTTACGAGTTGTTGCTGACAAATTAAAAATGAGTTAGTTTACAACCCGGAAATAAAATAATAAAAAAGAAATCTTATTACGTGCAGGCGTGGGACA
Source organism: Heliconius hewitsoni (assembly GCA_018230445.1). NCBI lineage: Eukaryota > Metazoa > Arthropoda > Insecta > Lepidoptera > Nymphalidae > Heliconius > Heliconius hewitsoni. The sequence goes on along the minus strand of DWAN01001827.1, from coordinate 5,206 downwards.
GACGTCGCGACAATGTTATCCCATCTAATAAATAGCGTGTATGACATCGCCTCGTATATATCGCGGCGTGAACAAAAACAATCTCTTTTCCAGCACGAGAAGCAAGTCGAATCCCTTTTTATGAACGGTCACAATGCTATTTTTTTGTGTTATGATTTTTTCTTTATCTTTTCATTTAAGTCTTCACGGTGCAAACACAATGAAATTTAAATATGCTTTTACCTTGCATTTCATATCTTTCTTGTAGCTGCGACATTTCTTATATTCTTTCGCGCATCGCTGGAAGCAATTTAAAGCTACAGTTTTAATTTTATTTCACGTGAGTGCTAATCCCATATTAAATTATGTTTCGTATATTAATCAATAATAAAGCACTCCATGGCTCAACAAGCTTTCGAACCTTTGATGGCCTCGTGGAGAATGATGAAAAGTATCGCAGTTGATGGTAACCGTAGCTCCGAGAGTCCAGTTACAAAGGCGGCATCTGTTGAGAGGTGGGCAAACATTGATGTGAGTGGGTGCGGACAATCGCTTCCACTCTCGGTGATTAAAACGAAGAGCCGTTGACACTATTTTACGATCGAGCCTCGCGTGGCAGCTATGCTTCCATTAATTTGTCGCCCTCACTCCCTTTAACATTTCATCTGATTTATGAATCAATTCAATTCATAATATCGGGACCAATTTTATGAAATACAATACTAGTTTATTTATAACTTTATCAAGAAATGGTTTCTTTTATAACTCTGAAATGCTTACTGAGTCTCATTTGTTATTTTTCATCCGGAAATATGGCAAGTATAGCAATAACATTACAACATAATAATAGAAATACTTGTGTTGCTATATCTCTAAATTTAAATTTATGTTAGGTTAGTTAATATAAAATATTTACCTTTCATCAATATTTTTAATATTTTTTACATGATTTATATGATATGGTTTTAATTTGATGTATTCCGCGATATATTATGCATGTACGCATGCATGTAGCATGCCCCAAATTAAATTTTTACTAAAGTATATTAATACCTTAATAATATTTATTTCATATCTTGCTATGCTATTTAAAGAAATTTGAATTCTAAATTGTCAACAGTGCTCTTTGTTTTATTCTGGTTTAGTTCACTTTTCCCTACATATTTGTTTTTAATTAGCATCAGACAATTTCTATTTCATTTGCGGCTTACACGGGGCTTACGCCGGTGTATTTTGCACGTTGGTCGGCCATGTTCAAATGCCAAAAGCAGAAATCTGCGGTTGTGAATGGTGCGCACACGAAATAGGGAGCGGGTATGCTAAATTTCCACTCCAAAATGATCGTCAAAATCATAACGCATTTAGAAAACGATGTGCTATAATACGCTATACGCTATATGCGGGGATCAGTACTGTTGTTTGGTCATTGGGTTTATGCGTGGCAAGTTCGTCAAAGCCGATTAATTGTACGCTGTAGTGCTACAGACAGAAGCGTGTTGGTAACACGTTATGATAACACTTTTGAGGGATTTAACTATTCATTTCATAAGTTGAATGGAGTATTACTATAAGTGAATATGTTGACATGTTCAACTTTTGTTAGTAGGCATTTCTTGATATTAGTGGTATTGTTAGAAATCGCAAGCAATTATAGTTTTTAAAATATACGATAAATACACATCTTCTATATGTTTTCAAACTATTTGGAAAGGGATACCACGTAATTGCAATAGGTGATATGTATCACCTACTAACAATACTTCCTTCCAATAGGGACCGTCACTTACACGCAACTGTCCCCCGATTGACACAATTCTACTGCTTTTATAATTATTTGCACCTAAATCTACCCTCTTTTATACGAGTACGCTAACAGTATAATAATATCATATAGGTATATTATTTTGTCCAAATCTACTCCTACTTTTAGTCTTTTATTAATTGTATTTATTGACCTATTCTGAATGCTGCTTCAGGGAAAACTATCGTGACATGATTACATATATATATTTTAATCTGTTGATTTTTGAAACAATATTGTTAGTAAAACACATTTATTTTACAGCTTCACACTGTATCTCATACAAACACCTAGTGTTAAGAGACACTTCCGTTCCCCAAAACAAGTTAAGCAAATCATATAATATATATAATAATAACATGAAAAATCATATTTTTTACAAATATTAAACATATATTTTTAATCTCGAAACGATTAGTTTTAATACAACCGTAATCTAACCAAGTAAATTAGATGACAACCTTCGTCGCGTCGAGTAAAATATGAGTGTCAGACCTCTCACTCGACGCCATCTTACATACTCATATATTTTGCCCTCCACTCCTGGCATTCGATTATATTAGGTGATAGTTGTCGTATAGTACCGGTGGGTTACTCGATTTATGTCCGTTCTTTGTATTCAGTGTAGTTATAGGTTATTTATAACTCGCAAGTTTGCTGTCTAGTGGAAAAAAGTATTTTACTGTCGTAAATATTAGGTTTTGTTTTGTATTTGTGTTTAAATATTTTTATTTGAGTTATTTTCATTTCTACGTTCTTCTTTGTCTCTGGTAATAATGAGCGGCATTGAGTTTCGCCACTCAACACCAAATGTCTCGAAAATTAATCTGAAAGTGGGAAACGGAGTGTCTTAATACTAGGTTCCCTTCGCTTACCGTGTTCGCCTATGCGGTAAACAACTCGTGAATCTGCTTTTAGCGGTATCAATTATTAACGTATTGGTTGCTAACAGCTTTAAATTTCTTAGCAACATATTAATATTTCTATCTATTATATAGGCTTATTGGTTCTGTTTAGAAATTGGGGTCTCGAAGCTGAGCCCGTAAAGTTTCTATATAGATGACTAGAATTGGGATGGGACTAATTAGGGAAGTAAGTAAAGATATAGTAATTGTTGAAATGTAGGAACTACTACTATATTTTTTTACCATATTATTGTTATTTAAAATACTAGTTTCACTTACATGTTTTATGCCCCGTACATTGTGCTTTGAATAAAGGAAATTAACTTCGCAATTCGTTTTAACAGAGTGGCGTGATGAAATTAGTGAATTTGTTCGAGTAGGGATCGAACTCACAACTATAGTGCTTACGGTCAGTTGCATCTTGCATTGCGCACGTCACAGGGTAGGCAATGCTACTAATGGGAACGGAATGTCTTAACACTATGTTCCCAGCATAGTGTTAAGACATTCCGTTCCCATTAATAAACGTTCCGCACTTTCCCCCGGGACTCAAGGTATTGCGTGTGGAGTGCCAAAATTCTACGCTGTACTTTGCTTCGTTACCAGAGTGAGAAGAGAAAATATTAAATATTTCTTACCCCGAGTTGGGCAAAGCCCGCTTACAGTCGCACGCTATACTGCCGAACGGCCTTGAGCTTTTAATTGACAACATAAAATTTCTTAAAAGATATTAGGTAAATTGTATCTATATCTATAAATATATTTGGAATGTGTAAAAATGATTTTTCCTATTGTTCCCAGGCTTTCCTCGAGATGGCAGAAGAGATATCAGCGGTGGCGATGGTGGCGTACTTCGGTGGTTGTGTGGCGCAGCTGCGCGGACGCGCCGTCTACGTTCAATTTTCTAACCACAAAGAACTAAAAACTGATCAAACACACAGTAACGCGGTAAGATATATTATATCACTCTTGAACTTTACTTAATTTATTAACAAACATAAAGTGCTCCCAGTGACTCATCTCTTGCTTAACTTTTGATGTTTTCGTACGCGTCGAATGAAATGTAGTTCTTGACTTAAATCATTTATAAATAATGTACGTATTAATTAGTATTAACTATAATTAATTAAAACTAATTCATATTAATTAAACGAAACATACATACAGATATTAGGTATTTTCAAATTTATTTATAATACCAACAACATTCCTGGAAACATAAATACGATAGCCAGCACACGGCGGACACACCGGGGCTTATTCAAATTGTATTGAGTCTAAGCATTAAATCATTTAATTAGTGAAAGTCTAACTAGTTATTCGTAATAACGTAGTTCAATTAGCTTTGTTACAATTATAAACGTATTATATTGCGGTATGCGATAGAACATTAAATCCGTCGTTGTCTATGGGGAAATTTAACCCCCCGCGGCCGGTAGTAAAACTATTAATATAATCTTTGTAAGGGGCATCAAGAGCCCACAATTTAGATAACGGTATTCAATAAACCCGCATACAACGATGGGCCTTATGAGCTACGTTGTTCCGGTTTGATTTAGTTACTAAACTACATCTCTTGTCTGTCGATATTTGAGCGAATATTATTTTAATATAAAGTTTCATATAATAAAACTGTTTTAGTGTGAAGAAAGCGAGCGTAGCATAAAATTGCTTGAATTTTTATCCTTTATCACAGCTTAAGCGCATAGTGAAGATAAAATATCAACATCAAAGAAGCCCTACAAGTTTAGTTGAATGAGCTAATTTATATTTTTTCATTTTAAACCCCTTTTGTAAGCCTTGACCTGGCGTAGATTGTATAAAATTACTGTCTCCATTCAACGTCTCCCAGCACTAAAAATTTACACTTAAACCTTTTAACGTCTTTCGTCGCTTTCATACGCGGATTTGTTCGACTTTTAAAGTTTTACTACAAAATGCTTACTAAATTAAACAGCTTACGGATAAACAGGAAAATTTCAGTTTATTTATTTGTTACACAAAAAATCATAGTGATTAGTTTTTATTTATAATATTCACGCACGATCTCCACTTTCTGCACATTCTATAGAGATTTTAGGATTTCTAGTGCCTCGAATGGGAATCTAACTCATAGCGTCATCATACATTCAAACTTAGTATCTAAAAACGCACACGTCATAAACTAATGTAAACTTAAAAGAAAAAACAATATATATTATCTATTAATTAATTACTTTATTCAGAGAAGAAAATTGTTTCCCAAGTAAATTACGGTTAGTGCGCATTATTGGTAACACAACACCGAGTAGATGAATCAATTATGAAGCTCTCAAATGATCAATTAAAATTCGTTTATCCACGAGTCCTGTCTTCAATACTCTTCAATCATATTCTGTCTCATAGCCATAATATTGCCTTTGTATAATCAAAAAGAAAAGCTGATGGCGTTTTAGCTCGAGTAAATTAAATTATACTTACTTGTAAGCATATAAATTAAGTATATATATATATATATATATATATATATATATATATATAT
>DWAN01001826.1:0-16634 GCA_018230445.1 Heliconius hewitsoni | reverse complement strand
GAAATATAAATTTAAGTAAATATTTCATCACCTCGAGTGGGGATCGAACCCACAAAAAGTCGGTTTTACAGTCACACTTCGTGCCGCTGCGCCACGGCCGGACTCGGTATTTTTATAAGTGGTGTGTAATATTTCGACTATTATAATATTCACTAATATAATCAATAAACTGTTGTGTCGTCTGTATAAAATGGCAGAGGCACTCCGGGGAGAGAGTATGAGTGTTAAAAAACAAACATTATCTCATAGAAGGCAGAACTCAACGCAAATGGTACTCTATCTTATCAGACCAGGAAAATATAAAAGAATTGGCCGATTACGATTTTGAAATATTTCATAAATTTCACTATGACCAATTCTTAACGATGCGATTGTTTGAGATATAATAAATATTGCAAATGCTTAAGTATTTAGATACCTATTGTTTTTAATAATTATTTATTATTAATATACTTTTGTATATTAATACAATAACAATGAACCGATTAAATGTAATCAATAAACGAGGAAGGAAAATGATACTGTAATAAGTATAGATATAATATTAGTTAGATTTTGCATTTTGATCGGTTATACAATTTATTATAATAAGTCGTTTTAATATTATATGTATATATATATGTCAGAAATGACCGTGTAAGTAATCTATTAAGTTGTTAAGGTGAACTCGTGGTATCTATTATTATTAATTATGATCACTTCCCGATGTTGATATAAAAATATTTTTTAACAAAGAATATAGCACCAGTTTTGAAATAAAAAAGGAATCATCACAATCGGTCCACACAGTCAAAAGTTCTGAGGTTACAAACATAAACAAATGCAGTCGAATTGAGAATTCTCTCTCGTATCAGAAGCCAGTGAAAAAAAGATAGAAGCATTTCGTAGGACTGGTGCTATTTAAACGAATTAAGAATGCTTTGATTTTGACTTTGATTTAGAAAGGCGTTGATTTAAAAAGCGAAGAATATATTGTCTTAGCATTTTTATTCTACTTGCGCCTTCTTTGCTGAACACTGAAGAAATTAAAAAAGTTAAAAATGCTCATTTTACATTTATTTCAAGAGATTTTGAGAAACCTAGAGCAGTGCCAGAGACTGGCGACCCAAGTGTAGATTTTAAGGAACCACTTTGAAACGCGCATAAACCTTTACTTTCACTATCCGATCAGTTTTCTTTACTTATTTAGTCTTAAAATCTTTATTAAAAATAAATGACGACAAAAAATTACAGGGCTCCGGCGGCATAGTGTCCAACTGTAAACGCAACTGTGTTATTTTAATTATGGTTTCCATTTTCACTCGGAAGAATATTTCTTTTGCAATTCCTCCTATAACAAGACAAAGAAGCGTTTATTTAATATTATTACGGATATAATAATATTTGTTTGTACATTCGTAGTTAAGTATAACATATAAGTAGCAAAAAATAAATAAAAATATATTATTTGTTAAATAAAACAATATTGATTTTACCAATATTTACATATCTCTTCTCAGAACTACGTACACTCGTGATACATTCGTTAAGTACTTTCTTATTTACTCTATTGCAATCACTTCTTATGCTCGCAATCGTCGTGTTTACAGTCACTCGCTACACCGCTGCGGCGTCACGGCACTTAAAATGGATTCTTTTATTTGGACGGAGTATAGAAAATATATATTTGTAGATACAAATAATGTTGTGTAATATAATCATAAGTTTAAGTGGGCGAAGCCGCGAATAAGTTTCTAGATATGTTGAATCAATCCGTCTTGCTGTGAGCACAAAAGTTCTTGGTTAAATCTTCGGAGGAATTAATTATTTTACAAAATGCAGCTTCGAATGCCATACGTAGCTCTTATCAATATATTCCCTTATGTCTTCCCTGCTATATAAAACCTGCATAGCCGGATAGGCAGAATTAATGTTCAACGTAGATTTAAATCACTCCATTCCCCAAGCCCCGCCACATTTTAAAGGCACTGCGTACTTTGGGCGGAACCCAACGCCACGCTAGAGCGGCAAAATGAAAATAAATTAAATATAACCATTCCTCCGAGTGTGACCAAGCCAGGATCTGTCTAACTGAGGCTATTAAGTAAATTGAATTTAATAATTACTTACGATCTAACTGGTAATTGTAGAACTTTTAAGACAGTTTGTTTAAGCGACAGAGGTTTTAAAAGGAAAAACATTCAATTATACAGTAATTATTCCTATTATAATAATAAATAACCTGTCAAGAAAAGGAAATGATCGTTATGCCTTTGAAATATAATTACATGTGTATACAGTGTATAATATTCATCACCATCATTTGGTTATTTACGATATATAACTTTGACTAATGTGGCTTGTGTTGAGGATAAATATTTTTATTATACATACTAATATTACAACAGCCCATTCCCCAATTCCGCCGAATGGAGGCATTGCCAGTTGAGTGGCGGAACTCAACGCCGCCGAACTCAACGATCGCCCGCCGAAATTTAAATATCTTTATTATTTTACTCTTTTTTCAAGAACGACACATAAACCTATCAAAGGGAAGCCGCCGCATATCCTCATTCTGAAATCGAGTCGTAGGTAGTAGGTAGTATTGGCGGCAAAGTTCAAAGTTGCTTAATCTTTAGTAGCATATTTGTAGTAGTATGTGTTTACGTTGAGATGGTATTGGTATCTATGCAAAACTGCATAGATACCAATAACGTAAACACATACTACAGATATGGATGAACATCGTGAAATGAAAAATCCTACGTTCAAGCTGTTGAGGTATCTTGATAATTTTTTTAGGTATGGACTTTAGGACATAAAGTAAAAAATATAGTTTCTTTCCATCATAGGAATTTCGAGAAATCCTCTGTTACTGATCCCCCACACTTAGGGAGTCCTCTACACTTACATGCCAAATTTCAACTTTCTAAGTTCTGTAGTTTCATCAGTGCGTTATCTGATAGGAAGATTTACATCGAAGTACATAGATGTAGACATGCAGGTTCGTTGGAATTACGAGTACAAAACATTATCGCCTTTAAAATACATTTAATAAAATAATAAACAAAAAAAAAAAAAAGCTTTATCGCTGTACCCCGCATACAGCAGGGTAGACAGAGGGAACCTAGGGTTAAGAAACTCCGTTTCCCACTTTCTGCTAAATTTTGGAGGCATTGCGTGTTGAGTGGCAGAACTCAACGCCGCGCTTAGCCTCGACAGCAGAGCGAAGAAATGGAAATATTAATTTAAGTAAATATATCATCTCCTCGAGTGGGGATCGAACCTACAACCGGTCGGTTTTACAGTCACACTTAGTACCACTGCGCCGCGACTGGCCTATACGAATATTTAAGTATATTTAAAGAAAAAATAGTAAATTACCTTAGTATGGTTCTATATATTGTTATACAACTCGTATATAATTAATCTTTTCGGTTTTTATTTAATTTTGTTCATACAAAATGTCGTATTAAATAGAACAATGTTTGATTTCATATATTTGTTATTTTGAAATCACAGACAGACATTTCAATTCTGTTTATATGTATAGAGAAAGATGGACTAATAAAAGATGTCATAGGTCTAATTGTCCATTATTCACAAAAACGTATTTTTATTTAAGTGAGATTTATTTCCTTATATTTTTAACTTTTTTCGATGACTGCTTTGTGTCTATTCTTACTGCACACAACAGATGTCACCCAGAAAAGTTGGTATTTAAGCTTACATTTTTCAGTGTAATAAAGGATTTAAAGATAAAATGAATGAAATGAGAATGATATAGCCCCTAGCTTGTAGTATTCTATTACTTATTGCTACAAGAATTCATTTAGTTATTTTTAAAAATAAAACAGTTTTAACGTCAGTTAGGATGGTCCGGATACTGAAGATCAATAAATAAATAATAATAATTAAACAATATAGAAAACGTAAAAAAAAATAAACGTAGCGAGAATCGATTCCGCGCGTTAAAATCTTACCATTTAGTTTAGTTTTAGATTAATATGTAAAATACATTGTATTTTTTATTTCTATCCAATCCAATGATCAGCCGGAATCTATAAAAAATATATTCAATATTTTTTTAAATTATTTATAGTAAAAAAGTATGGAAACTTACTTGCTAGTTTCAAGAGCACAATTCTTGAGACCTTCAAGAGTAGAATCTTTGAATATCAACTTCAAGCCTTTATTGTCACTTTTGATTTCATCAATATGCAGTGGATCTAGAGTTTTAATACCTAGATCTTTGGAGCCCAATACAAAAGATGGTAAGGCAGCCTTGGATGATGCCAGGATGCAATTTGCGTCTGAGCTCTTGCATGGTTTGATGAATGGTGCTATAGTATAAATTAACATTTAAAGAATTTAATCAACTTTCCTACACAACACAACTTTCAACTTTGCTCTGCATTCTATATATAGCAAAGTTGACAGGGAGAGTTTAGTTTTAAGACTCTCCATTCCTCACTTCACTTAATGGGCTTAGTACTTTTACATCTATTTTCTTTCTTTTTCGCTAAGTTTTAAAATCATCACGTGTCGTTTCAATAAAAATCGCTTTGTCTGATCAAACTGGGGAAATAAATACAGTCAAATCAGGGCTTTTTAATGCTAATGATACCATTGATAGAAGCAGTGAAATTTCAAAGTAAATTATCCATTTAGTATAGTTATTAAATATTCTTTACGTTTTTGCTTTGACAGACCAAATACGGCGTTGATTAGGTGAAAAATGGGGAATGGAATGTAGTTGCACTAGTTTCAGGCTATATATATTTTGAATATAAAAATGCTTAAGTTATGAAAAATCGCTTGTGATCATTTTTTATAGAAAATGGTATACGACATTCAATTCCTTATGTTTAATATGAAGAATTAAAAACCATAAATTAATATGAAGAATTAAAAACCATAAATTAATGAAATATTTTTTTTATTTTCATCGCTCTGGTAACGAGACGAAGCGAAGGATTGTTTTGAACGAAGTGTCTTAACAGAGTAGGCAGAAAAAGTCTTCTTAAATATTATATTGATTTAATTTATTATCAATGTATATAGCGCTACTGAAAATCGTGGCCAAGACCATAATTAATAAAAAAAATAGTAAAAAATTAAAAATTTAATAGTAAAAATTCAATTTAAATTTAAAATCAAATAAATAAATAAATAAATCTTACCCGACGCAGTCTGTGAACCTAGAACCAAACATAGCAAGAAAAGAACACGTAACATTGTCATTGTTTTGTGGTTTACAAAAACAATGCAGTCTAATAGTCGACTGTCGGAGCAAAGGATTTGTGATCACTTATATGTACTGAGAAAATTGATGACGTGACGTTAGCATGACTCGTTTACTGTGAGCCAGCGGCTTTGTCTGGATGAAGAAAATTGGTATGATTGTTACTGTTTGTACTATTATGTATATAAACAATATATGTAGATTCGATTCTTTTTAAGTGAAATGTTTATATTAAGAAGGAAAAAAAAATGGCACAATAAAAAAATACATATATCTATTACATTACTTATTTGAATATGTTGAAGGCACTATTGAATAATCCTCTGTATTACATAACAGCGCGTCAGATTCAAAAATATTTGTAACGACGTCTTCCTTACTTTCAGGCATATTATACTCGCGATACGTTCGTTATACAAAGCGTCGTACGATGTTTAGCGGATTTGTAAGACTGAAGCAATATAGGATTACTATAAATTTGTAGCTACAGAACTGGCGGCTTTAAGGTTCAGTTTATGTCATTTTAAACAAATGTTACCTAACCTAATCTTTATAATTTTTAATTATGTTTATAAATAAAAATCGCACTTGCGGGTGAGTGGACCGGGAATTTATTTCTGGCGCGGAAGAAAACCAGCCAGGCAAATGCGCCTTAAGTCCATTCTTATGGATACGACCTAGGGGAGGGCACACACCAACGGAAAAGCCCAGAGCTGTTGAACAGCAAAACAAAAAATATGTCAGTAATTCAGAATTTTGATCTATCCCAGATGAGTACCAGACTTCACGAGGCCGGAGAGTCCCTCCGTGCAACGCAAGTTCGTCGAATCTGGGGAGGGCTTTGAGTGTCTATGTGTTCTGGGGGAAAGGCCCGCGAAGGGCGGAGTTGAGGGGCCCGAGATGGGCAGAGAAGGGATGAGAGTGCTTGCAATGGGCGGTGTTACGGGCAAGAAGCCAGAGGAAAGGACTGTGAGAGAGGTTGAGTTCAGGAGGGGTAATAGTCCGGCACTTGCATCGATAGGAGGAGCGCTGAAGAATACGTGGGTCGCAGAACGACTAGGTCTGGCAAAGCTTGACCCGATCATCAGTGGGAGGATCAGGTCTTTATCGGTTTAATCGCGAGGTCGTTTTTGGGCGAGCACGGAGTAGGACCCGGACAGTGTCATGTCTGTCGGCTCGACCAGTGTTAACGCGAATGAAGGAAAGACAGAAAAAGACTACTTTGACTCTTCTGACGAGGACGAGGATAGAACACCTGCTCCTGACCAGAACATCGATTTGGCTGTTGCGAGAAAATCGTTCAATGAAACCAAGTGCAAAGAGCGTTAGCTGAAGGCGAAGGAGAAGGTCGTGGGATCACCGTAATAATACAGAGCCACGCGAATTTTAATAATCGGACGTGTCACTTGAATACTGCCCCGACGAGCCTCTGGTCTCTGACTTGCACAGTCAAGTTTCGGATAGCGGGACAGTTATTAACGGAATTGCCACTCAGTCACGGAACCTTAAGGGCATCTTTACAAAGACCTTTAAGGAGGCCGCCGGTGCGATATTCAGAACCGTTTACACCTTGGTGAACAGAAGGATAAAGGAAAGAATCCCTTCTTGGCAAAGGCAACTCCTAAACCAGCCGCACCTGTGGAGCTCCAACTGCTGCCTCCAGCTCCAACCGACATGTCCGAGGAGTGCAATGTCTGAAAATACTGGTGGCAAGGCGGATGCGCTTGCGGAAAAGCTGCGCGGGGTCCTTTGCCCTGAAAAAATTTAGGTGTCGAGGCTAGTAAAGTGCGCAGTTAAGGGTGAGTCAAGTCAATGGCTGTGCTGTGGGAGATGAAATTTCGACGAAAACCGAACAGGGTTGGGCCGGCATAGACATAGTGTGGACTCGCTGCTCTATCGAGGCTACGCAGAATGTGAGTGGGATCCGTGTTTGCGAGAGTCAAGTTGCTGCAGCCCAGCATTCAACGTTGTAGCAACGTTGCTATAAAATGCTTACGAGGCGGCATAGAAGCCTGCTTACCAAAAAACAGGTAGTGCCGCCTGTGCATAATACAGCGCCACCTACAAGGGTGAAAGGAGGGAGACGTACGAGGCCGGAAGCTCCAGCTAATACGGGTGACCCAGCTAGGAAAGCAGAGGTGTAGCAAATTGGGGATGAAATAATGGCTGTTTCTGTGTTGCAGGCGAACATACACTGCGCCAGCCCCGGACTTATTCGTCCAAAGCCTAGTGCCACTGCGCTAGTGGCACGTAGTGGTACTACGGGCTCCCCCCAGAGCTTGGCTTCTGCGGAAGACGCTGCGTCCTGGATGCAGTGGCCGTTGACAAGTATCTGTAACGCACCAATGCCCCATGACAGGCGCCGCCCTCAGCTGGGGATCGCACAACTACGTACATTTGCGTTGACGCGAGACTTCAGTACAGCCACTATCGCAGGCAGAAATTTCTCTGGCGTGGGTCTATTGACGGCGTCGAGGCCTAACGTCTAGAGAATTGGAAAGCCAAGCACTAAGTGTGAAGAAGGAGCGGGAGACCGCTATATAAAAATGGGAGTCCCGGTTAGCGTCACTATCTCACCCTCTGTGAGACGTCATAGGGGGCGACCTTTGCCTGCCGGCCGTGGTCAAGGCTATGGATGGCAGCGAGACGTCGTGGGACGTGGTTTTCTCCAGTGTGCATGAAAAGGAGGCGGCGGAACGGGTAAAGGAGACTTCTGCCGAACTCGTCATCCGCCGTAAGAGATCGAGTCGCCGCCGATGAGAACAAAATGAAATAACGTTTTTAAAATATTTCTTACAGATAATAGTATCTCTTACAGACTTTTTGTGGAAACAATTATGACGCGTCTTTGCCTGTTTTAGTTTAACTTGTTTAGCCTGTTTTTGTAAGGATGAGAAAAATGAAAATTGTATCTGAATGTTTATGTGATAATTGTAAGTCTAGTTATATTTTAAATATTTTCTATGATCTCCATTTCTTCCTCTCCGTTACCCACTTACCTTGCCTTGCTTTGTTTCGTTACCTTTTGGTAATAAAACAGAGAGAAACAGAGAAAAAATGAAAATAATTAATTTCCCCGTGTACTAGTGCAAACCACAACCGTCACGTTTAAGTCTAACCCTATGCCTCTACGTTACGACAGCCATAGTCTCGCTACGTGTCTTGCCCATTTCCAGTTTTTTTTAATTAGGTAGCTCAATGCTACCGATTCACTAATAGTTTCCAGTCTGATATGACTGCATTTTCAAAATAAAAATATTTGTAAAAACAAAAACCCCGACTGCATAAAACTAAAAAGAAAATAAACAAGCCCAATAGTTTATTAGGATTAACAGTCGGGGCCTCTTTAAATTATGCAGCGTCCCTGGTAAAGATTTTATTGATTGAAGAATTACTTATAGATTATAATAATATTGCATTGTGGGATGAATTATCTTCAAGTTTTCCCTAAAAATAATTATATAAACACTACTAATGACGCGAGTCATTACTATAATTGCACAAAAAACATTGACATAATAGAATAATTGCTGTAGTGTTTTATGTATTTTGCTATTTCTCTAAGATTTGGATATCTGTTTTTGCAGCAGGTAAAAAAGATAAGCTCTTTTTGGGGTTCAGCACCTTTTATGGAAAAAAGGAACCCTTAATAGCATCACTTTGTTGACCGTCTGCTTGTCTGCCTGTCAAGAGCCTTTATCTCTGGAACACCCCATGATTTCCTGAGAAATTTATAAATCGCAGATATGAGTTTGTAAATGATCCAATGTCATTTGAAAGAAAATGATGTAGAAAATATGAAATATTGTTGACTCCTCTCGATCTGTTGCAATATTTAGGATGCCATATCAGGTGTTTTGGGTATCATTATTCCGCTGTTTTGGTATTATTATTTACATTTAAGTGTTTTAAATATGCTAATTATCAATTTAAGGTATTATGTGTGAATGTTTTTTCTGTTCGGTGGCTTATCTTCAAGTATATAGTTTCAAAAGTTTCAAAAACGTTATATAATGTAAGGATATTATTTAGTTTTTTTTATCGAGTGGTTAGTGGTCGTATAGGCCTAAAATATAAAGTATTATATAGGTAATAAAATAATCATTATATTAATCCCCTCTACAGTAGTAACCATTTTTTTCTAAATAAACTCGAGATATCCTCGTCCTAATTCTTCAATTGGATCTTAAACAGCTTCAATTGGATATAACACACCATTCGCTACTTCCCAGTTTTTCTGATTTCAATATTTGTCAACTGGTCGTTCTTGCCCTTGTTTAAGTTATATATGTCAACTAGAAATCTTTAAACTACCTTTAATATAAAAGGTGTAATACATATATTAAAGGACTACTTGGCATTTTGTCGAAACTACAATATATGAAAAAAAAAGTGAAGTCTATGGGTAGCTTATTTTTTTTAATAATTATTTCGATGTGCCATGTAATGTAGAATGTATCCCATCAAAAAACATTTTAATCTAAAATATTGCCAAAACGGTGGCTGTCCGTTTCGTTACTTAACCCTAGATAACTAGTACCCTCGTGTGTAGAGTTTAAGCTAACCATTCGTCGAATCGACGGGTATTATTAATTTTTCTTTTTTGTATTATGTAGTTAAAAAAAAACTTGTTTATAAGTTTCATTCATTATTATGTTTGTAAATAAAAAAAATCATTTGCCTATTGAATTTGTTTACTTATTTATTAAAATATAATAACTTTCCTTAACCTCTAATTAAATTAGGACATTTTCTTAATAATCTCTTTGGCATGCAAAATCATCACTAAATTAGATTTAAACAATAAGTTTTTTGGCTTCTTATGATACGTAGAACATATTTATAGATTCAAACGCTTGCCCCAATTGCTCCAGCACAGTATAATTGTAAATAGGTGTGAACCACATTTTTAATTAAAATAATAATTAATTAATCAAATATTGAATTATCCTGAGGATAGCCAGTGGCTGAACACGAGTTGTGCTCCAAACCAACTGAAGAAAAAGTACGAGCTTTGACGGCCGCTTGTGAAGGCTTGGATGAAGGAAATGGAAAAAGAAAAGGGGTTAATTTGGGAAGTACGCTCTTTTAATTATAATCTGTCTATAAATGACGGAGAATTTGATGGACAAACAAATAAAAACAATTGTTACCAAATATATAGAACCTCCTTCTTTTTATAACAGTTTAGGTCTAGTTTTAATCAATAAGGTAAGAAACAAATCTAAATAAAGCAATTTATTCCAAAATGTAAAAAAAAAACATGTTTTTCCAGCAATAAATTAGTAAACCAAGTCCCACGTTATTCCAAAGCTAATTCATTTATCGGCACTTTGTCAAACAGCTTACTGGTCTCTGTCACAATGCGCGAGACGACCGCCTTTACTATTGGAGGAGCGACTTCGCGGAATATATCACGCCAGTTGGAATTTGCGAATTCTATTACAGGATCGGCTGAAATTGACAATTTTTAAACAAAATTAATATATACATATTTTTTGATTTAAGTAGAAAACCCAGTGAGTATCAGAGTACTCCGTTCTCCTTTCCACCTAATCGGGACGTAACAATTTAATTCGAGACGTAACAACTTAAGACTATGCATAAGATGATATTCGCTTAAAAAAAATGTAAAATTTATATGAGGCTTTTGTGTCGTAGCGGCTCATGTATGTCACCGCATTTTTCACATTTTGGAAGAGCATCTATAAATTATGTTATCTTTACTATATTGCATTTTGTATAGCAAGACTAAATTAACTAATATACCTATTTCATATTTGTTCATTTTTCGAAAGCGATTCACACACAGGAATTATGATCTGCTGATATATATTCATATTAAACCATGCTCCAGCAGATTCATCTAATCTCATAACAAAATATTTGTCAGTAGTTAGGACACGGGAAGTACCCTAAAGGTTTTGATCACACGACGAACTTCATCCAAAATGCAACAAAAACGATGCATAAATGCTCATATTTTTTGATTGCGTTGAATTTTTGCTGAAAGCTTAATTTTTTCTTTGTTCTTATAGTAGATCTGGATATTTGATAATAATTTAAGCTCGATACCTATACACGATTATGAAATAAAGGTCTTGACAGACGGACAAAATTGTGATCCTATAGGAATTCTTTCTTTTCATTTGAGATACGGAACTCTAAAAATTAAACATGAATGCGTCTCTTGGAAAGGAAAAGAGTGTTTGTCTTTTATCCTCTAAATATCTTACCTAGTTTCTTGTTTCCATTGAACAAATTTTGGAACTGGAATACAACTCCTCCTAGAACATCTGCAGTGTGCTTCCAGTCTTTTACAGTCCAGTAAGACTTGCCATTGGACACATGTTCTCCTAACTTGAGATCTACCTTCACTACTATGTCACCTGGAAATAAATCATTTTTATTATTAGTTTAGATTTAGCTTAGGGTAGGCACTAGACAAGGGAAACCTAGTGTTAACACACATCGTTTCCCACACATTGCTCAATTCAGGAGCTATGTTCTACAAATCTCTTTGTCTTTTTGTCAAACATGGGCAAAATAGCAAAATTCATACCTTTGAGTAGTTTTCAAACCCACAAAAACAACAACAGTTGCAAAAATTTTGAAAAAACAATAATAATAACATATGTTTATTTGCTAGAGTACGTACTACACATTCAGTTTACAAGTTAATATAGTATACTGAGAATCTAGAGGTACCTGTAGTGTATTGAAAAAAATGAGTATGAAATCTGGAGGGTAAATGGTAGTGGTAATTGTCAAAAGGACACTATCGATTGCTAAGCCCAGGACGATGGCCTATTGTACAGTAGCCCTTTGCAATGTTAATGTAATTTTTAAACAATCAATTTACTTACAAGTTTTTATATGTATAAGCTTATCAAGCTTTAATATATATAAAAGAAGAAAAAACACCTGAGGTGATAAATGAGTTTCCGTTTGAAACAAATCTAGGTGACAGATATTGATATCAGTTTCTACCCAGACATATGATATGGATATGAAACATTATCATCTAGAAATTGCAAAGAAAATATTAAATATAATTTGTACTCCAATCTACAGGTAAAATGCTTAAAATTTTATTTGAAAAAAAAAAATACTATTACCTTAAAAAAATATTTTTGCCAAGTATTTGAATCAATATAATGAGAACATGATAATTAACATGGTAACAAAATAAACTTACGGATTTGAATCTTATATTTCCCTTCTCCTTCAATAGGTAGCAATAATAGTTTTCCATTCAATTTATAATCTCCTATAAGAGTGGCCGAACACTTCATATCCATAGTAGTCCTGTGTCCTAGGCGTCTGAAATAAATATTAATTAAAGTTTAAAAAACAAAAAAAAAACAACAAACAAAATGTATAGAATGTGCCCGAAGCTATAAATTTTGGGCTTAAACTCAAGGAGTTGTCTAGTAACCTCTGAAGAGTTTCACTTTTCAGGACATCCATCATCAAACCAATTTAATTATAAGATAATATTATTTATAATTATGTTACATAAACTACATACAACAAGTGTTTAAATTTATTAAATAAAATCATGTAAAAAGACAAATATTATTTTCTATTTTCACACATAACGTAATGGTAGAAGCTGAGACGAAATACATGATGTGAAACTGACTGATTGAATTTCGCTATCAATTTAAAGCATTTACAAGATTTCGTTTTTTTATATGTTATATACATATAAATGTATTATTTAAAATTTATATGTATATAAACTATATGTATACGGACTATATATATAAAAACTTGTTCTATGAAAAATATATCATGTAATAATTTTTTTTAGGTTATTTCCTGCGTTTTAGAAGAAAAGAAGGCGATTGTAAATGGCTTGTAGGATATTGAATCGCGCTGACGCCTGAAAATATATAGACTTTCGTAGCATCGTCGTAGCCGGCAGCCGAATGTCCTTGTCGTCTTAAAGAACGCATAGAATTTATGTTCTTTTTCCAGCTGTATCGCACATGTAGCAGGGTAGACAAAAGGGACGGGGGGCTTAGTGTCAAGACACTTCGTTCCCCATATTTCGCCAACTTCTGGAGGCATTGTGTGTTTAGTAGCGGAACTCAACGTCGCGTTTTGTATCGACACCAGTGCGAAGAAATGAAAATATTAAAACTTTAATTTTCTCGAGGGGAACCTGCTGCGTATTCACACGCTTGTGTGATTGATAACATAATCAATTATGTTCTTATTATCGACAAAGTGAATTTTCACTTCTCTTATGAATAGATGACCGGGAACCTAGAGTTAAGTATTAAGACTCTCCGTTCCCCATATTCCGCCGAAATTTTGTTTCACGTTGCGTGTCAAATAGCGGATGCTGTGCAATGCTGTGCACAGATCTTTGAATTACCTCTAAAGTACAATTTACAAATGACAGACCTACCTACATTTTTAATAGGCTACCTCATTATGCAATTACATTGAAAATTACTCGTATAAGTGACGTAATATGAAAAAGATGTGCCGTTTTTTCAGCACATCTATTCAATTGTTTCATAATAACATGAGAATTTATAGCCATCAGATGGATTTAAGTAGACAATTACTATAGGATTCACGGTTATTTGAATCGATCTGTTGAACAAAGTGCGTCCGTCTTACCTGCTGGTTAATTTTTTTTATACAGGTAGTTAAGACTAATTTCATTTAATTGAAATGCTATTTTAATTAACTAATGCTGAGAATATCTGTGATGTAGAATAATCGAAACATATTTTATGTCATTATATTTAGATGCCTTTTATAATGTTTTGTAATTTATATTATAAAGTGCAAAAAGTCCGTGTAAAAAATTTTACGTTCGGCAATGGCGTAATAAGCTTCATTCAATTGAAACTGTAGACTTAATATAACCTTTCTGTATAAGTGGAATAAATATCGAACCAGCTCCTAAAATTTGTGCAAACTACATTAGCTCCGTAATATTTTAGTATAGATATAAATACATATAAAAATATAATTAATTCTTACTTTAAATCCAAAACGTGACAATGCCTCAATCCTCTCACAACGGTGTTTTTGAAGTCCATGTTCAGCCCAGCTTGAGTCGCCTTAACTTCGTCTATGTTCATAGGATCTAAGGTATCCATGCCCAGGCTTGGGATCCCAGCAGCTACTAGAGGGACAGCGTGTTGGGCTGAAGTCTTCAGGCAAGTTAGGTCCGTTGGGTGGCATGGTGTTATCAAATGTGCTGTGAAAATTATAGTTTTTCTAATCGATTTTAAACATGGTGAAACTAAATATGTGTATTTTTTCCAATTTCCAACTGGTGTGATTTTTTAGTGATCGATAAAACATTTGTGTTTATCACTTAAGGAAGCTGTTGAAGCTTTAGCAGGAATTATATTTTTATTAAAAATGTTAGTAATCGAACCAGAAGCTACCAAAAAGTCCTTGTTCTCACACTCACATAAACCTTAGAGCTCTCACAAACTTTAGAGCTCACATAAGATTTTTACCTCCTACATATATTAATATTTTTTTTTCAATATTATTTTGGAACACGCTGTTTTGTGTTTTGTTATGATTTTTATATACCTGTATTAATATGGACTATATATGTGCTGTATGGAAACTATTCGGGGAAATTATTATATTTAGATTGAGAAGAAAGTACTATGCCTTCCAAGGATTTACTATGCGGGTACTGTGTCTACTGCGTTACAGGATGAGGAGTTCAGGACAGTAGCAGGGATTTTGAACCGGGGCCTCTTAAATCTCTTAAACTTAAGGAGACTATATTGTCTAAACTCCTCTCTCTACCAACACCACCAGCATATTAAAAAAGAGGATGAAAAGATGTTCTGGTCCGGCGATGTAATAGTTGCGTAGGACACCGTCATGTGACTACGATAACGACCTCCTCCTCCATTGGATCGACAAAAAGATATTTTCGCAATGTTGCTTAAGCCCTAGATTTTAATACCTATACTCATTTAAATTACAGATATTATTGTCTCATATTATACCATAAGAAAATAAACGTATGTTTTGTTTTATTAGCAATTATGTGACGCCGGTTTCCTTACAATTATAATACTAATATTATGTAAATTCAAACAAGTCATAATTTTATTTAACTATATGCTTTGTATAAGATTAATAGTAAAAAAGAATATGTTATATTAGCGATAATTTTATAAATAATGAAAACCATCGTGAGTGAGGTACTTAACAGGTTCGATTAAATACGATACATTTAAACGTATGAAAAAAAATAAGTTTTTAATTACTGAATTTACAATTTCGACAAATTAGGATTGATTTTATGCAACTGCGGCTTTACCACAATATACATTCCGTGCACTGTATGTGACTTAGGTCTTTCTGAATACATAAATTAACTAGACTGCTTAGAGATATATCGTGTTGAGTGGCCAAACTCAACGCCACGAGCAAACAAATGGAAACAATTTATTCCACCGAGAGAGAATCAAACCCACAACCGTCTTGTTTACAGACAGACAGTATGTCACTGTGCTACGATGGACCCCTTAATATATTTATATTATGCTTAGTATATTTAGCTAAGATATTTTCATTTTCCATTAACAACATTTTCCTTAAGAACCAGCGGTTAAGCCAACTATTACGCTACCTTTAATTAGTCCCGTGAAAATGGATTATTTATAATTATTTATTACATCATTTTTCTTATAAGATATCGTAAAAACGATTATGCAAATTTTCTAGGAAAATCAATAAACTGTTGAACATTATTTACTACTGAGATAAATTTATTTTTTTAGATTAAAAAAATAAATTTAGAAAAAGATTAAAAAGCTTCTCGCTGTATCTCGCATACAGCAGAGGGAACCTAATGTTAAGACACTCTATTCCCCACTTTCCGCCGAAATCTGGAGGCATTATGTGTTGTGTGGGGGAACTCAACGCCGCGCTTTTGCTCCTGAGATAAACTGATAGTACCACATTTTAGTTACTTTAATAATTGATTTGATTTTCACAACTTCGCGTAAAAAGCGTGAAAATTTTGTTCTCTGTATTTATAACAATTGGTTCCTTCTGGTTACCAAAAGGGAGGAGGCGACGAATTTCATATGGCGCAGTATGAAATTCGTCACCTCCTCCCAACCGGCTCGTATGTTTAGATTGTGTTGACTTAGAAGCTTGATTCTGTGCTTCAAGGGACCATAGACCTAGATATTTGATATAAATTTTAGCTTACCAGAAACTATACTTTAATGCAAAAGGTGATAACTATATAAAAACTATATAAGACATAGAAAAAAACTCTTACATTAATCATATTTTAAATAAAAAATAAATAAATCAAATCAGCTTCACGCTGTATCCCGTATACAACAGGATAGGCAGAGGGAACCTAGTGTTAAGACACTCCGTTCCCCACTTTCCG
>DWAN01001825.1:0-16634 GCA_018230445.1 Heliconius hewitsoni | reverse complement strand
TACAATATAAATTAACAATGCACTTAGAAACAAATATAAATAATTGTTACAATCTTAACAAAAGTTGTTGAACGTGATGCTGTATGCTGCTGTATGAGTATTTTGCTTTTAATTATAAAAATTATAGATTTTACATTTTATGTGATCCACAAGAGTCCAGCTAACCTGTAAGAAAAAGAAATGCCGCCATATCAAAATTGATTCAGACGTAAATGAGTGAAAAAAAATATATAATTCGGCAGAAAGTGGGGAACGGAGTGTCTTGACATTACGTTTTCTCTGCCTACGCTGCTGTGTAAGGGATACAGAGTGAAGCTGATTTAATTTTAATTTGAAAATAAAACATGTATTGTATGTTTAGCACGACAACTGTGGACTTTAAACTTGCAAAATTTATGCCGCGTTTGGTAAATTTTATGAATGTTATTTGAAATATGTTATTGATTTTATGAGATAACCTCGCGTGTTTTACAAGATACTGTTGTAACATTACCGTTTATATTCAATATTACTGGAAGCAGCGCCTTTGAAGTGTCGAGCCTCTTTACTTTATTACAACATAAAAAAGGTTAAATTAAATTAAACTCGACATGTTCAGTTTATTATTATTGTGCAGAAGGGAAATTCAATGTTATAGTACATACCAATTGTAATTACTAATCTGTGACGTCTGGTATGATGACCAAAGGGTAAGTCGTCATGCTTCTAAAAAATTAAAAATATCTCTTAAAAAATACATTAACATGTGATTTAATTTAATAATCCAGTACCTAATGTACTTCGTTTATTTAATATTCAAGAATACGAAATAAAATAAATCAAAGTACGAAAAAAAAACAAAGCTTATTAAGAGCACGCAAAACGTGAATCACAGATAAAACAATAATGACGTACTAAATATTACATTATAATGGTTGTACAAGCTTTTTCGTATGTAAAGTTCTTATGAATTTTATTTTTTTTATCTTAAGTGAAACTTATATACACCGTTATAGAAATATTAAGCAACTTGCTATAAAACTGACAATAATCAGATTTGATACGTATATACGTAATATTATATAGGTAATATATAGCTAGAGGAAAATTATTATTCACAAGACATCGAACAAAACAATTTTACGACTTTACCGTTGATGTGTCAGTGGAATTTAGTTTGTAGATTGATTTATTACTTAGTTTGACCTTACATAGGTTGTGCCGTAGTGAACGGATAACCCCGAAACTCGCCATAGTGAACTTATTGGCCGCTTAATTTTTTTTACTAATGTTATAAAGCTTAAAAGTTTGTTTGGTTGATCGCGCTAAAACGAAATTGAGAGAGTTGAGCGAGAAAGAGCACGAGATTATGGTCACACTCTATTTGATAGAATTACAGTGTACCTATTTCCCCATGTAGATACAGACAGATTGCCTTCAATTTGTTCGAACATCGTTTCTTCACTCCCAGTAGGCACTACCGGGTTTTCCGGAGCTAGCTTTACAAAGTACCAGGGATCCTTTCTTGTAAATACTCAACTCAATGGGTCTACTATAAGATGCTTCAGAATTATCCATTCATTACGGTATACCTTTTAGGTACAAACTATATAAATATGTAACTCTTAAATTTTATTTATTAACTGCAACAAAATAATGATTTTATTTTATCTTGTTATACGAGTACATATAAAAGGCCAATTGAGAATAAAAAAATGAAAAAAATGTGTATTTCTTGTAAGCATACCAGAACCGCAGCAGCGAGGGAATCTGAGTGATTGCTACTGAGGAAGTATTTTTTTGTTGTAACTTTTCTTATGTCTCACTTAAGGCGAAGTATCAGATTTCGGCTCTTGGTAACTCAGTGGTATCTTGATAACATGTGCTTTATATAATTAGAATACTCGTAGGAACCATTCGTTTAAGTACTTAGAGAGCTAAAGACAGTAAAATATCAATAAAATATGTAGAGCTCTGCTATGCAACATGAAATGTCTCGGAAATTAGGCGAAAATTAGGAACGGAGTGCTTTACTTTGATATGCGGGGCAAAAACGTGAAGCTTTTCTTAAGTTTAACAAACACCTGATTTATTTTTGACATATTTCACCAGATGAGGTTAGTGTTGCTCAGTAATTATTTATTTCGATTAAGTAATCTATGTTTTCCATTAGGTTCCCTCTCTCTACCCTGCGTTGACATGCTGTGTGATACAGCGTGAAGCTGATAAAAGAAACTAATTTTCTTTAACTTACTTACTTTAACGTACCGTTAATAGTACGTTGATAATATAAAAGTAAAAATTAAATGTCTAACTACTACCTAGCTTCTAGGTCTGAACAATGAACACACTTACGTATGTAGAATTCTAGTGGCTCAAATGCAGAACGCTTTTAAATTTGTCGAAAAATATTCAGTCTAGAGCACCTCCTTAATTTACTAATCAGCTTCTGGGTACTGACTGGAATCATCAAATACTAATTTTTAATTGAATGCCCAGCGCATTCACATACAATAGGTTGCGGAACGTCTTCCTTATGTGACTTGTAGGTGAGAAATCTACCGAACGTTAGGTATTAGCCAATTAAATACTATGTGGACAGTGTGTTACTATGTGGACAGCAGTCAGCTGACATTAATGTATTACAGTATATTTCCATTTAATTTATATTATTGTCGTGTTTTAAATTACATTCCGCGCTTGTAATTGAATTGTTCCATATTGAGTTCTCAATTCACACGACGTTCCTAGAAGATGTATATAGCGACACCCCGCTGTGACTTCACCCAAAGTGTCAAAATGTCTAACGTAAACCACCCTGAGGAAACCATAAAGGATTTCTTTCGAATTTTTTGTAGTTACTTAAAAATCAACTTTATTTTTGTCTGTACAAGGTTTTTATATATTTTGCGATAGTAGTTTGGTTTTGCCTAATATTGTATTGATGAATACCGATACGAATTTTAATTTATTGAATTGTTATATATCTATTTTAAATAGAAGAAACGCATCTATTAAAAATTCGGAGAAATCAATAATAAAAACAAGTTGTCGTCGATCACAATGATATGTTATTCAATTGAAAATCTTATTTTTAAGATAAGTTTGGTGTTAACTGTAATAGTTATTTTTTTTTTATAATATGGAAAAAAAGTTAAAAGATTTATTTACCCATGAATGGTTGTAATAATTGATATTTTATTAATCATCTATTTAAAAATTAGATAAATGTATTTTTTTTTAGGATATTTAAATGTAATATATATTTTTTTAATTTTAAGAATATTCAGTATTGGTGATTGCATTGCATTACTCCGCCGGATATATTTATATACTCATGCAGTGGGCTTTGAACTGTATAGCAATTACCATTATTCGTATTCATTTTGACTTTTGTTTTTTATATAAAATTATTGATATACATAGAGTTGTGTGATTTGAGTATCACAGAGTATATAGTAGATTCAGATGTTGTATATGCGGCGCTTTGTTTCGTGCAAGCTAATTTGTCAAACTGACATCTTAATAGATACTCGATAGGTGAGAGGAATATTTTTAAATACAATTGGTATGTACTTAATAAAGCGAATGGCGTTCGTAGAGTATTAATGAGAATAAGATTTATTACATGACATTTGCCATATTTACTTTTTACGACTTGAAATACAATATATGTAATTACGGTACGTTAGTTAAAACGTATTATTATAAATTTGTAATTTTAATTTATTTGTTCGACTTTTCTTGGATATCTCTATAACGTACAATGCTCTACAATGTTCACATTATTAAAAAAAATGTTTATTGAATGGTATTCGAAATCAAATGAGTATGATGTGCTAACTTATAGCTACCATATTTTCAACGAGTTGTGGGTGTCGATTAAAACTTATGCTCAGTGAAAAGGAGCCGCTATGAGCATCGAAAGTAATAATTAACGAAGACAAAGTACCTGTAGAATGGTGTGATTTCTAACAAAAAAATTCAGCTTACCCTCCAAAAGATTATAGGGAGATTTAATTATTTTTCTGTGAATTGGAATGTGATATTAACAATTATAATTTCACATTCACTGTTAAATTTAGGTGTTTGACTAAATTAGGTTATATAAACCGATAACTGTGTAAATAATAATATCTGTTTTTAAAGTTTTATTAAATGGATTAAATCCATTATGACATAAATAAAAAAAAAACTATTGTATTATAACAAGGCATAAATAAAACAATAAACAATTTTGTAAGTTGTCTTTAATTTCGATCGATCGACTGAATTGCCGTATCTACATGACAGCAGATTATCGTTTCATGGCTCGAAGGGTCATTTTTGATGGACAACGTGATAATAAAAGTGTGTGGCATATATGTACGTATTTATTAGGAAATTGTAGTTTTCTTCTATATAGTTATATAGGTCAAGTTGACTCGGAGGCACTCTACCGGCACGCCTGCTAAATAAATTCATTAGTTAAATCACCGCCGGCGGCGTTTTATGTCGGTAACTTCAAAGGGCCAATACGCCGTCTTGCCAGGGGCGCGTTCGCTCGACTTTTTACTAAGAAAACTCTGTAAACAAAATAATATGGCGCGTACGAATGTTTGATCCACCTTTATTATCTGTATATGCAGATATAATGTTTAACCAGTAAATGCTATCCATTGTGTTGATTGTCTAGCATGTATTATTTTAGGCATTAAACATATTTATTTAAAATTTAGTTTGCTTTTTAATAAATACATCTGCTGAAAATCAAGTTAAGTTAAGGTTAAGAGTGAGATATGTTTTTCTGATGATAATATGCAAGTTTCCTTAGATTCAAATAAAATAGTAGAGTGTGTAACAATCGAAACGTAACCTGTTGTAATGGTCATGCAGATTCATTGAATGCTCTTATTTTACTGCGTCACATCCCCCCTCGCAGGGAGTAGAGCGAGACGGGGGATTTACGTGTGTGGTCCTCAAACTGTAGCCTCGGTCATTCCCGGCGACTGTCGGACGCCTTCGTACGCAAGAGCGGCAACATAATCGGCCAAATCATGATGGCGGCTCCACAAACATCCAGTGCATGTATCCAGCTAGTATTTGATTCAGTACAGCCCGAGACGCGCCAGTGTCGACACGTCGTTCCGTTGTCACTATAAAATCGAAACTCTGTGTCGTTTCGTGTTTCGTCCGGTCAGTGATAAACAGGAGTGTAGAATTTGGGTGTACAAGTGTGTGGTTATGTGGCGGCGAGTGATATGACAGCGTGCGCCGCTAGACGGATTCCGGCCGTCTTCATGAGGATACTGGTGACAAGTCTGGCCCCGAGATCATGGTGGCTCCCGATTCCGAGGCTCCTTCGAATCCTCGGATAGCGGCCGCACACGAGAGCCCCATCGCCGCCGAGGCGCGTCACAGCGCTGATCTTTACATACGCACCAGTTGGGTGGATGCTGCACTCGCTCTCTCCGAACTTGAAAAGGTGCAATATTCATTACTTATCTGAAGTTCCAGTGTCAAATTTCGACTGTCATATTGCACGTGTGATTGTTTTTCTGCGAATGTCAATTCGTTTAGGAACGCGATAGCAGGGATCCGTGGCGCCGGCTAGTGGTTGTAGTGAGTACTATCAAGGCCGCGCTTACTTTAAACGCTTTTATGCAAACACTAATGATTGTTATTGATAACGTGAAAGGATTTGAATGGAACTAGTAATGAGAACTATTCAATCGTGGTAAAAAGACAAAATGTTACGAAAATATGTAATCGTCTCCCGTCTCTTATATGAAAAATAAAAATCATTAAAATAATTTTAACGTTTTGTAACTTTGTAACGTTTTTAATTTAACATAGATATTGTTTCTATTCCTATGATAATTTGAACAAACAAATTTTTACAAAGTGGTCATAGCTTATTCCCTATTTCATAAAGCGTACTTAACTTAATCATGAACCCAAAGAAGCTTAACGTTGTAAAAAGAAATCAAAAACACACACAATACATAATTATAACTATTTAAACCCGACTATAAAATATTCTAAAAAGTATAAGCTGCTAAAGTAATAAACTCTTAAAGTAAAATAAGATAAATTTCTTTTTAAAAATAATTGCTTTCATACTTAAATAAATTATTAAGCAATTAAACAGCTGTGTACGTTGTAATGATATTGTGAAAATTGGATAGTAGTACTTGTAGGTAGATATTTATTGTAAGTCGGTCGTATACGAGATGAAGCAATTAAGGCACAGCGGGAAAGGCGGAGGCGGAGCTGCGCACGCGCACTAGCGGTGCGGCGCCGATAGAGCCATCAACGCAGAGAATGCCGTTTATTGAACACTGTTCCCTAAGAATATAAAATAAAATATTTTGAGTTCAAAATACTGTTGATTAATACTTTTTGTATAACAAAAACAAATAGCGGGAACTTAACGATATTAAGATATGACTTTTTATATCCCTTAAATTATACATATTTTTTTTTAGGAAAAAAGATTTTTTAATTTAGAATAACATACCAATTATCGTATCGTCATAAGTTTTTTTTTAAAGACTGATTACTTTTTTCAAAATGAAGAATGTATTTCTTAAAAATATGTATATCTGGTAGGACCGCACAGCGTTCGCCTCGTGGAATTGAGACATCTTGTGGTTTCCGATCTAGTATCCCTTTCTTGCTTGCATCAAGAACAGTCTCCTTCCTTTTCTTTGAAATTGTCTTTCATCTCTTTTCAACTAGTGTCTTTTCTTATGTTTTATCTTCGTCCAAACATTGCGTGCACCGGCGGCCGGCAGCTGCGCTGGAAACCTATAAATGATTGTTACTACACCCACGATTTTCAAATGTGCATCGGACTTCTGGGTATTTTCTTAAAGAATAGAATGGCTAATGAACTATTCTTCGGAAATTGATTCTTTGATGTGTTCCTTTGAAGAATTTTATATAGTTATAATCTGATATATACAGACTACAACAATT
The DNA here is from genome assembly GCA_018230445.1 of Heliconius hewitsoni. Classification (NCBI taxonomy): domain Eukaryota; kingdom Metazoa; phylum Arthropoda; class Insecta; order Lepidoptera; family Nymphalidae; genus Heliconius; species Heliconius hewitsoni. The sequence continues at coordinate 9,695 of DWAN01001825.1, read as the reverse complement.
TGGGAAGAAAAGGAATACGTATATTGTATTTATTTTGAATATTTGATATTAAAATACAGTTATGTAATGTGGTTATGTTACTTTAAAAAAACAGCGGGTGATGTGCTTAATGTCTTAATTTGGGTAATTAGGGTAAACCGCAAAGAATGCGGGCGTTTTACTAAAACCGCAAATATCGAATTACATTGTGAATCATTTGTTGATAATCAGCACGGTCGTTCGTAACCCACTGAACGTAACACGTGGTTACTTCACTTCAGTGCACATTGACATTTTAACCCATCATTGCGCCTCGCTTCCAATTCAATAAATTACCATATGCCCAGTTTTCATGTATAATTAAAAAAATAATAAAAAATCTGCTTCTCGCTGTATCCGGCACATAGCAGAGTAGGCAGAGGAAACTTAGTGTTAAGACACTCCGTTCCACATTTTCCCCCGAACTCTGGGAACTTCAGTGTTCAGTGTTCCTGGCCTCCGTCGTGGCGCAGGTGCTGTGTATAATTTTTTAATGTGCATATATATATACATAATATTTTTAATTGGAGACGTTTCTGTTATTAAATTTCAGAAATAATTACTTAATTTTAAACACTCCTTCATTCCCTTAAATATTTGATAAATTCTGTGAAAATTTCCTTATCTCCTCGAGTGGGATCAAACCCGCAACAAGTCGCGCTTCCAGGCTCACTTTGTGCCCCTGCGCCACGACTGACCTCTACCGATAAAGCACTAGGTTCCCAGAAATGCAATAAATAAAACATGTTAGATAAATAAATAAATAAAAAAAATATTTTATTTATTTATTTATCTGACATGTTTTATTTATTGCATTTCTAGTAACCTAGTGCTTTATCGGTAAAGAGAAGTCCCATGGTCGTTTCGACCGGTTTTGTGCCTAACTTGTAGTTGGTAACTTTCTCCACATTATTGCCTATAAACTTTTACACATATAGCTTAAACACAACTAACTCCATATATCATGACTATAAAAAGTAGTACTTTTTACCTATTTGTTTATGATAATTAAACTTACATTGAGAACCCAAAAATCGCCGATACAAATCCCGCTCATATGCATGTTGTTCTGGCTAGGCACAACGCAAATTAGTTACGCTACATGGACTTATGACGCCATGAAAAATGTATACTGAAATTACTACTATTTTTTAATTGTTGATATGGTAAATCTCTAAAATAATGTTCGTGTAATTTGAATTTTGAGTAAAAATATATAAATAAAACAAATCGATCGTCCTTAGGTAAAGTATCGAAAGTGAAAAATCGCATTCTAAGAAGAGTAGTAAAAAAATGTTATTGTTTATGCGTATTTTTAAACGTGTATGTAATCGAAAACTAGTAGTTAGTAGGTCAAAACAGCAATAAAAGAAATTATCAATTATTCACTTTCGATACTTTACCTAGGGACAACCGGGTCGAAATATTTCAAAGGTCTTTCTAAATTTACGTAAAGTCATACATACCTACGTGTCATTGACATTCAGAAGCTGACGAGCGCGCGATCAACTGGCCAATTGACGACACGAGTGTCCTTGATAAACATTTTAATTACCTACATAATATAGTGTCGTAAATATCACTGTTTATTGCTATAAAAGCAAATGTTAAACTTACTTTTCTACCATATTATATTATATTATTTAGTTTTTATATATATTTTTAGTAAATATTTTTATAATATATCAGCTTATATAGTAACTAAATAAGAATGAAGCCGGTAGCTGAGAGGTGATAAACCTTAAAATAACATAATTATAAATAGTATTATTTCCAGGCGTCTTACTAAGTCATCAAATAGATAACAATTACAACTGGCGCGACCCACGATAAGAACAAAGTCAGCCGGCGGTCGGCATACTCACAGTATCTCATCCAGATGCAGTCTATATATATCTGAACACCGTTTCCTGTGAGATGATAAAGAAATTTGTTTACAAATTAAGTATTAATCATTGTGCTACGTAGACATTGCTCTCAGAAGGGAGATCCATCGATACGTAATAAATATTTGTATTAGTATTAGACAAGTTTGTATTTAAATACAGTTTCACGCTGTATCCCTGCTGTAGACGGAACTGAACCATGCACTTTGTCATAACACCAAAACATGGAAATTTAAATATTTCATTTTCTCAAATTGGGATCGAACCCACAATCCGCGCCACGATTGACTTGTATTTAAACAATTGCAGGAAACACGATGTTAGGTCTTATCTCGTATTGGCATACAGTGAGAAGCGTAAGAAGCTTATCAGAGTATTTGCTGGTGAAGCCAGTAGACGTGAGAACGTGAACACAATGGCCCGATCTGTTATCTAAAGGAAGTGTCTCCATCGCGTCCGCAATGCAGATCGGTCTAATCCGATTGCACTTACGTAAACAGCGTTTGTACTATATCATATTATAACATAATTAAACACCAATAGCAACTTAATAAAAAAAATGGTTTCTACTTATAATACTTAAATATATTTAGTATTATTTTTATATTTTACACTCTCATATTAGGTAGTGAATCTTAATTATAATAATAGATTTTTTATTCAATATTTTACAAAGTATATCAAAGAAGTTAATTTGTTGTTGTCATTATGAATGAGACCTTTATGCTTGTACGTAATTGTAGATAGCAGCAGACCAGCGCTACGTACTCTACGTAGGTAGAGATATGGGTGGCGCGGGCGCATTCCGCCTGTGACGTCACGCCCACCCAGCGTGACTCGTCAGGTTTAATCTCCATTCATCTAAAGGAATCTACCAAAAACCGTTTTATATTGGTTCTTTAAAATATATTTACAGATGAACGATTAAATTAGGAAACAACGTCAGTGTTGAAATAATAAAATATATCCAATTAAAAAATATTCTAAACTTGTTGGAAATCAATTTTATTTATATATAAATTCTGAAAAAAGTTGCAGCAATAATAAAAGTATCCTACTGAATAATAATATATGTTTTATATTTTAAAGTCTTAAATGTATGCTGATTTTTATCTCGATTTATCTCATGGCGAGACATAATTAAATCAAAAGTTCACGATATTCTTATATTATGACTATAACACAACATAAGTTTGAAAAAACACTATTGGATGGAAAAACCAAACATTGAGAACTATTACATTAATAAATGGTCTTAACAGTAGATTTTTTTATATATCTTCCATGTACAGACAGCGATCAGCTACAATATTATTAAATGTATACATATGTAATTTTAAGAGATGTCCTAATCGGTATTCATTAGATATAATCAAGCACAATTTGGTTTTATCGAAAACTATGTGTCCAGCGCCTAAGACAGTCGTGGTCGGCATGACCGCTCCATGGCGCCAAGTATTCGCCGCCGGGCCCGCCCGCATCTCTCATTAATCACAATCAACTCCGAAATTATTTCGACGTTTAAATCCTCGTACCATTACGTCTTCCGCCAGAGCCATCAATATAATGATGATTTCAAACTTATACATTTGATTATAAACACGGGCTTCTGTTTGACATTCTATAAAATGATCGTAACACGGTTGACTACCACGTAATGCTTGCCGGCATACGCTGTCTATATTTTATTTATATAATGTACTGTAATCCGTATGCCGTATGTCATACGGCGTATGGATATGTATTACCATTTAGCCTTTAAGCATGTTGATACGAAGGCCTAAAGAATACTATATTGCAAAACATATAGTAAATCATTAAAAAAATATATTAATAAACTTAAAATAATTTCTTTTAATATAACCTATAATTAAGAATATCTCTACAACGTCAATTTTTCATCTTTTACAGGGAAATATAGAAGGTGGCAGGACGTCTTTGTGGATACGAGCGTGGCTACAAGAACAGCTATTTATTTTAGGTTGTTTCTTACAAGGGGACGCTGGGAAAGTTTTGTTCGTGGCCATCTTGGTGCTGTCCACGTTCTGTGTTGGTCTCAAATCTGCACAAATACACACAAGAGTGGATCAGCTCTGGGTTCAAGGTACGTTAAATAAGCTTTATAATTATTCAAGTGAAGTCGACTGCAAGCCATTATCGAGTGTATACAATCTAAAAACCGTAAAAGTATATCAGATAAGCACACTATGGCACAATGTGCATTTCATTGAATACCAATGCACTGGGGCGGGCTCGCAACGGGTCGTCTGTGTAGTGCCGCTTCCGTCTCCGACGACGTGAGCAGCATTCGGCCGCGACTACACAACGCGCCGCGGTACATCACACACCATATATAACAAACATGGCAAATTTAAATTCCTCAAACATCTTTTTAATGCGTACATGTGTCCGGTGCGTTTAGTAGTGTCGTTGTTTCGAACGAGCCTTCATTACATTGGGGAGCGTCCGGCTAAACATACAATATAATTATAGTGGATAGGGCCGACTTTATGGACGGGACGTGTGCGCGGAGTTGATTGACGCCTTGTGCACTGTGCATAGGAAGCTATTAATAGTTAAATTATCATATAACAGTTCAATTACAATTGATCGAGGCGATCGTCGCAGCGGCACTGCGTCTGTCTGTAAACGCAAAGGATGTGGGTTCGATTCGGTAATTAATTATTTTACATTTCCTTGCTCTTGTAGTAGGATAAAGCGCGGTGTTGCGGCAAGTTGGGCCGCAATTTCCGAATTTAAGTCTCTTGACACTTGATTGACTAGCCTTCTATATACTTGATTCAGCGTGAAGCTAAAAAGATTATTTATTATAATTACTTAAATTTTCCATTTATTTATATAATATGAACTTATTTTATATCTTCAGACAAGCTACAAGTATTTTATTTGTGTTGCAAAATGCTTTTATTATGCCTTTCTAACATTTTATTGGCAATTTATTGCTGTTCGTGCGTTGTTTATTGTGTTCATTGGTGGTCGGCTGTCAACTCGTAAAATTCACTCTCATAAATAGCTCAGACAGGTATCTTGTACCTTTATATTTGTCTTATCTAACCAGTTTACACTCTTTTAATTTTAATCAAAGATGAACTTCAAACAAAGTGTCTTTAAAGAATGTACATATTTACATTTCACGTTTGGCTTAAACAATAATAATTTTTTGAAAATCAATTTTATTATAAAACGAGCGTAATTGACAGCATTTCATAGAAATAGCAGTAGCTCCCGGAACTTTGGCATCATAGAGGATGCACATCCTATGCGGGTGTTAAGCTTAACAAAATACGTATCCATTGAAATAATGAGTAAAAAAATATAATACATAATTTAAAGTATTTATTACGAATAAGTGAAGAAATGTTACATTAAACATTTAAATTGTTAAAGGAAATTTTCTATTTTTCTCACTCATCAGCAAATGAGTTAATGACAGTGATGAGTTAATGACAGTGATGATGCTTTTGATTTATTTAGAGATATCGGATCTGTAAGCTTATTTAGTATATTGTACAAATAACTGTTACTTAAATCATATAAATGATCACTTCCACTGAGTCTCGTCTTCTTGTCGTCTCCAAATTATTCTATTTGCTATTGGCCATTATACTTTTTGTATATTATTTGTCCTTGACCGCTTAATTCTCAGTGAGACTCACTCAGACGTATTTGCGGCAATTGACCAATGAATTCATAATAAAATAGGTCAAGAATCAAGATTTCCAATTAAAATAGATACGGTCGGTTTACCGTTTTCTTTGTTATATAACAAAATTCGAGAACAATATTAATTGAACGTCCCAGTATTTGTCTATGTTTTATATTTGACTATATTTTATATATTTATTTCTTTATTCCTTCGCTTTGGTGTGGAGGCAGGAAATGAAATATCAAATATATTTCATTTCTTCGAGTGAGAATTGAACCCACAACCTGTGTTTACAGTCACACTATGCAAAGTCACAATATTCGCATATAATATAATCACACGTGTCATCACAAGTGATATGATTATAAATGGAAACCTTTTAACATTACTTCTTAATATCTCTTAATATCTTCCACTAGTGATTTATTATTTACGATTGGAATGAAAATGTATATATGTATATAATTAACACGAAATTAAGATAAATATAAAATCATTGAAAACATATTTCCAATTAACATTTTTGCTGTTGCAAAAAGAGCACACGAGAGGAAGTGGGCAAATTTATCGATGCACCTGTCGCGTCGCGAGCCCTTCGCTTGCTCTTGAAAGTTATACGGTAACATTATTACACACTAAACTTTTATACATAAAGCTTCCTTCTTTCTTTTTCATCTGTAATACTAGTTTTTAATGCTTATATAGGAGTATTGACAATCAATATAGAACAGTTTTAATGTGATTATCAATCAATTACAACAAAAAAATCTTATAAAACAAACAAAAATTCCATTCAAATCGTCTATAATAGTCTGCTACCGTAGAAATAATAATATAAACAAATATATGTAACTGCCTCACTAAGCCCTATCGGAGTACAAGGCCGACGGTGTTAAACAATACGAAATCGTCCTGCAGTCGGCCAACAACTTAATTAGGTGGTCCGCCGCCACTCATAAATATCCCTACGTGAAATTACGACCAATAAAACAAAAAATGTATAACACATCTATCGGGACACAAAAAATGACGGTTTGATTGTCCGCCTCGCTTTTGTGTAGAGACGTCGTGCTGTGCTTCGACTCACAAGTTACGGCGCTCGTTCGGTGCCTGCGCTCGAGAGATTGAGACGTCTTCTCTTTCGACGAATTTAAGCCGTGACGGGGGCCGTTGTAAACTGGCTGGCCCTTACCAATTTGAACCACGATCAGGGTCAAACACTATTACAACATTGTTTAGAGGACACATATTACATTCTTATTTTTTTCATAAGATAAATTATCTTTTTAAAACATAATTTACTAAATTAATTAATTATATTTCATTAATTAATTATTATTATAATTTACTAAAAACATACCTACAAAATTAGGAAGAGGTTTAATTTATGTTTAGATCGACCGTCCAATGTTTTCCAGCAACTAACAAAACTTACGGTTGTGCATATCTTTTTTTCACATATACATACATATCTATTCTACTAGTAACGACAACCTCCTATTTTTTGTTTACAAACTTGATTTCAACCTGAATATTTTACTGGCCATGACCGGAATTTTACAATATTCGCTCCTCTCGTTCATATCTAAGAATGTAGTAACTTTCACTGCTAAACTGTAAATGTTATATTGACTCTATTCGGGTTCACGAGCTGAGATAAAAACTGGATTCTATATTTACAAACCTAACCAACTAATTATATCAGATAAAGTTCTATATTTTTAAATCTACAGAGACATATTGTGTTGTTATTACACGTACTACAGTATTTTTTTTATCTAAAAAAGCATTTTGTTTATTCCGCTATCCATCTGTTGTCTACGCTGGCTAATTTGCATAGAGGGCTTGAGGTTGCGCGGGGCGGAGGAGGACCACACGGGCACCGCGCGGCGCGCGCGGGTGGCCACAACCACATGCGCGAGCGCACGTACCGCCCGCCCCGCGCCCTCTCTCCGTCAGGACGTCATTCATTGCGATCGACCGCGCTGATGGTCGAGTAGGAATATTGTCATTATCGGCGAGTACGCGCTCTGAATGCAATACACTATATTTCCATTGACTGTAGACAAAATAATATTCTTAGTATTTCTTATTGACATATATTAAAACGCAGACGGCGCATGTGTGAATAACGACGTGTGAATTATTGCCAGGATAACCCGCGATGACCTCAGAGGCTTATCCGAGCTGCCTTACATACATTATGCAACAAAGCTTAAGACAAACTCGGTATCTTTAGAGATAGAATCATGTAACTGTACACCATATAACAATTTAAGTCGTTTCCTTGGTAACATAAGTTATTGGTAGTTTAACACGACTGATTTAACTATTCTTTCTTACAACAAATGGTTTTTCAGTTCTCATATTGCTATTTATTATGTTATAAGTATATTCGTTTGTTTTAATGAGATCAGTATCAATAAGTTCCAGAGAATGTGTGTCGTAAATCGCGCCCACGGCTTAGTAAGTGTTAAAATAGAGTCGCCCTGTGCGGGCGAAATAAGCTCGGTTCAATTTCATTGGTTTTATGATAATCTTTAATATCCGGCAGTAGTTTGCTATGCTTAGTAAATAAAGTCATTTATTAAAAAATAAATGCTAAAATAAGATATATATTTTGTAAAACCACGTGACAATATACTTTTTTATGCACCTCCACATGGAGGTATTGTGTTTTGAGTGGCGGAGCTCGACGCCGCGCTTTGCCTCGACACCAGAACAAAGAAATGAAAATATAAATTTGATTATATATTTCATCTCCTCGAGTGAGGATTGAACTAACAACCAGTCGATTTTACAACAACAGTTACACTTTGTGCCCTTGCGTCACGACTGGCCTAACATTATCGATTTTAATTAAAACTCTAATAAATAAATAAAAAAAAATAGTTTTAAATCTAATTTATATAGTTGTTTACACTATTAAGTTTGAAACATTCAGTCCTTCGTATTTTACATGGCTGTGTAGCGCCATAAATTAGCGACCAAAATAAATGGCATTCCTTGTGTGCAGTGCGGAGGCGTTAACTACCGCAGTTACATGTTACATCGTGAGACATTTCAGCACACATGTCTTTAACAAATGTACACAAATACTTATTCCTAGTAAAGCGCGTTTTTAAACTCGCTCAGCGCAGAGTATTCAGTTTCCTGCTCTTTAGTAAAAATAGAATAGGATGTGTTCTTCTTTTCTATGTAATTAATTGTAATTATATCATAAACCAGTCATTTCTAATTAAAAATGATAGTTCTTTGCTTTTTCCACAAACGACACAAAATAAAAAGATACATATCACTTTCCTAAATTGGCAGAAGAACGTATAATGTTGCCACATTTTTTTCTAACACCTCGCATTCCTACCTGATATAAGGCAAAAAATTTAAACCGGACTACGAATCAGCAGGGCGGGTGTTAATTGGAACGAATCCTCGTTGCTTTACCAAATATAATATTTTTTATTTTAACTTCATTCACGAAGATTATTCTAGATTTCACTTTTGTATGATGTTTTACTATAATAATAATATTCTATACGATCCTATTTAAAAAAATAAATAGTAGTAGGGTGTTAAAAATATATTTAATAAATATTGACGGTTATTAATAAAATTTTGTCTAAGTATATATATATAATTTCTTTTATTATTTCACAATTTGCCGTTGCGCAGAACAACAGCCGCACCTTCTATAAATCACTTTGACAGTGTTAACTATCACATCTCCACTCCGCCCCATAACAAATGTGTCGACACTCCAATAAGCTATAGGCGTTGATGGGATAAGCTAAAGTTAGACTACACTTTTTTGTGAGGATCGGGGCTCTGTCTTTCTTGATAAAAGTTTCCGATAATTAAAATTAAGTTGTATATTTTGCACCTTGCAGTGGTGCGATAAGGTCTGAATATATTACGCAGGCATGCGGCAATAATAAAAATTAAGTTGTTAAAGTTGTAAAGCTACAGTTATTATATTTAGAAATAAAAATATTTTAAATATTTCAAATGTTTTCAAACTATAAGGTCAAATGCAAAGAATTAACTTTCTTAATATGCTGGACTAGGCTGTGACTGCATTTACATTAACTTGAATAGCTTATATATATATATATATATATATATAT
>DWAN01001824.1:0-16647 GCA_018230445.1 Heliconius hewitsoni | reverse complement strand
GAATTTTTCTTAAATTTGATTATGTCCTTACCGAGTGAACAATGCACAAAAGTATGGAAAGCCTAGTTTTCGTGGCCACGACTCATCGGTGACGGCGACGGTGGTCGGTTTAATTCCCACTCGGAGGAATTGATCATTTCCTTTTCTCGTTGTGGAAGTAGCCTCATAATCCTAATTTAGAGTATAAAAATTATTAAAACTAATTTACAATTTATAAGTTAATCTTATTGTTACAGATACCCACATCATTGATGAAAGAAGCAGATGATGTGCTACCAATTCTTCCAGTAAAAGAAAAAATACTTGAAAAATTAATGATAAACTTAGTAAATAATTAATAATGTGTTGTGATCTCGAATATTAATAAGCAAGATTTTCTAATATAAGTTAATATTTAATCTTCAATATTGAATGTTTTATTGCTTTCTTGTCCAGTTGATTACTTTGTTGTTTCTGTCATGTCATTTTTATATTCAAGTTGTAACCGTCGTTGTCCACTTCCGTCATTTTCAAGATTGCGCATTGTCTTGCAAAGCAAGGAAATGTTTTTTATTACCCCGATTGTTCCACTCGGGGTAATAAGGGGTCGAATTCACAACCATAGCGTCTACAGTCACACGCTGCGCCACGACGGCCTTTCACCATATGAATATAATACTAAAAGAAATCAGCTTCACGCCTTTCAACACGCAGTGCCTATAGAATTCGGCAGAAGATGGGGAGCAGAGTGTCTTAACACTAGGCTCCCTCTGCATACCTTGTTATATGCGGAATTAGTGTAAAGCTCAAAGAATAAAAGTTTCGTAGAAACATTACCATTTTAAATACAATATCCACACGTTGAGAAGTAAAGTTTAAGCCAATTCAAATTCAAAATATTCTTTATTTAACTAGACTATTATAAGAACTTTTAAATGAAAATGTAAACAAGAAAAGCTACAACCGGTTCGTAAGGCAGTTCTGCTGAGAAGAGCCTGCAAGAAACAACAGTTGCTCTTTTCAATATCAATGGTCTTTAATTATTACATAAACTGGCAGCTATCCTGCATCACATTCAATAGACATTAATTCCATACCTGTTTATCATCTAAATATTCTTGAACAGCGTAATAAGCTTTACCTTGTAAGTATTTTTTTTACAGATGCTTTAAATAGTTGTAGTGGCAAACTTAGAAAATGTCTTGTACCTATCGTGTGTTTCTCACTATTTTTACTATTACCCTATATTTTGTCGGGACAGAATATTTTATTCAATAAAATACTTTTTTTTTTAAATATTGTCTGATGCAATTTGTTACATTGACATATTTTTTAAAGTTTATTAACAGATTTAAATAAAATTAACAGTAAATATTAAGGGAAGCGTGCCAAAATACAATTTTGAAAACTACAATTAAATCGGTTAGGCCGTTTCGTTAAACGCACGTAAATTTAAAGTTTTGCGTTGTATTACATTGATAAATGTCCTCAATAATAGTTTTTCCCATATATCTTGCATGTACAGACAGCGATGAGTTCGCACAGAAATTCGGCTAAAAGTAAGGAACGGAGTGTTTTAACACTATATTTCCTACGCCGACTCTGCTATATGTGGGATACAGCATGAAGAAAAAAATGTATTATAGAAGATATATTATACGCTCCTTTGGAGTTGATTCATTTTAATATGGTCTATTTCTGACAATAGTCTTCTTGAGAAAATCACATATCCCGTGCAGCGCCCGTATGCAATGAACTGAAAAATTCTTAAACTGACTAGGCGGCGCCGCGCTGTCTGACCACTTCTAAACTCAAATACGTGAAAAAAGATTTATTTTGAGTTGAAACAAAAGGTTCGAAAAAGAAGCCGCCCATATAGCACCACTGCGCTGGCTGGCCGCTTCTGTGTCATATCATTGTTGTACCATGATGTTCCAAGACGATGCTCTTAGTTGTCTCAGGGTGACGGCGGCCCTGCATAATAGGTCAAGCCGCCCCTGGAGATCATATACATATATGAGTTGTAGTCATTAATGACTACAACTGCACCACAGTGGCCTCAATTGTTAAAATTAAGTCCTAGCCAGAAGCCAGTTTACTCTGTTTTGAGCCAGTGTTTTAAAAACAGTAATCATAAGTTATCATTATATTTACTCAAACACTATTTTTAATAACTAAATGTGTATGACGCATTAGTTAAAATGTATAAACCATTTATTACAAAGAGCTAACTATTAATTTAACATAACATAACTTTTAACATAGCAATACCCTGTATCCCCCATATAGCAGGATAGGCAATGAAACATAATGCTTAGACACTCCATCCCACGCATTGCCAATTTTCTAAACATTGCGTGTTGAGTGGCGAAACTAAACGCCGTGTTTTGTCTTACTTCCACAACGAGAAAGGGAAATGATCAAGTCCTCCGAGTGGGAATTAAACCGACCACCGTCGCCGTCACCATCGATCGATGAGTCGTGGCCGCGAAAACTAGGCTTTCTATACTTTTGTGCATTGTTCACTCGGTAAGGACATAATCAAATTTAAGAAAAATTCTAAGACGCCAGTCGTGGCGCAAGGGCACAGTGTGACTATAAAATCGATTGGTTGTTGATTCGATCCTCGTTCGATTTATACTTTAATTTCCTTACTCTGGTGTCAAGACAAAGCGCGGAGACCATATTTTTCGTTATTAAAAACATTTTGAGTGCCTTAAATATAAAGTTAAAGAGGTACTACATACTACCTTATTTTTTTAATACGTGTTTTGCAAAAAGTAATTCAACATTTACGTGTAATGTAAAAACATGTACAGATATGTACTTTTTTGCACTTACATGCGATCACACAGTGATGATAGTACAGATGTGTGAACAATATAACATAAATACGTGCGTACGAAGTACGCTCGTACGTTCTACGATGAGATAAATCTTGTTGCTTACACTGTGACGCGTCAGCCTGGATTAATCTCTGAACAACCAACACACCTTAAAGGTCGGCAACGCACCTTTAACTCCTCTGGTGTTGCACGGAGCCGTGGGCTGCGGTATTCACTTACCATCAGGTGACTTGAACGCTCGTTTGCCGTGTCTATTCCATAAAAAAAATTCTCTGAACAATGATGGAACGTTCAGAGATTAATTCTCAACTGAACTGACAGTCAATATTGCTATAAACTAAGTCCAGATGAACACGCGGAGACATCTTTGACCGCGCATCACCGCATGGCGACGCGCGGCTTAAAGAAAATCTTTGATTCAAAATAGAGTCAACCCAGTATCGGCCTTGCTTTCGATGACGACGTCGCAGTTTGCGGTATAAAACCCACAAGCAAATAGCCTCCTCCACGTCCATTCACTGAATGTTCACACTAGAACGCCGCGGGTAAACCGCTGCCATCTGAACGATTGAATCGCGCGGCAGCACGCGTTCATCTCTAAACATGCGTACGTACATGCGTATGCACTCATTTTTTATAAAATGAACGGAATATTTTTATATTCGACGTCAGAAGTAATTAATTCAGAATCATTAAGATTGAAAGATAATTGTGATCTGATTGACATTGAATATTCATAATAATGTAAACGATATAATGTAGGAAAGTATCAATTGAAAATATATAAATACCTATCACTACTCGTTCAAAGTGGATTTTGAATCAATTACAATGACTTTAAAATGATAAATATATTTATTAACTAAATTTTTAATTTGGTTTTACGCTTATTTAAGAACATAATAAAAGAAATGAATATTTAAGAGAATTGTTGAATATTTTAGCGCAGTGTTAAACTATTATTAACTTAATTTAGACATTCACATGTGCGCAATTTCTTTTATTCACAAGTAGGTATTGTATTATGTAAAAATTAAAACATATTTAAGGATCATTCTCAATACAAAAGTAAAATCAACTGACATGTATGTGTTGTTTGTAGCTTAGATATAATACTTATATTCATATTCTGATGTTACATCGTATTTAACACAGTGCCTTTAGAGGCCTAGTGATTATTTGCGTATTTCTATAGAAATATTTTTTATTGAATCAAATTCATTTGCTGGACTTTACCTTTGAGCAGATATGTTCGTGTAAATGTTGTTTTGTTAGTAAAATTTCTGGAGTGGGCACCAGACTATCCTGGAGTGAACACGGGTCATTCTAGAGTATCATTCCATTTTCGAAAACATAATTCAGGGCAAGCTTTTCTATCAAATTCGCAAAAAAATTCTAAGAATGACCTTAAACACAGAATGTATATTTTATATTTCCATTTATTTTTAAATATTTGAAAAACAAATACTTTTTTGTATTTGATGAAAAGGTTCATTTTTCTTTAGGGGCAGGGGCAGGGCAAAAGGAAAAAAACCAATACATTGTTTTTAGTCTTTTATCACATGTTTACCAAAATGTTAAGTGTTCTAACTTCTAATGGACACTGACGATATTAGAACAACTAATAATAGGTGCAATTTTTTGCATCCTCAACAATTGTATTATGGCAACTTACTTTGATTCTTCTGCGTATCTTCGATAAAAGCCTCGAACAATATATTTAAATTTTAATTGTAAAAACTACACAAACAAACAAACAAACCATTTTATTTTTGTGTCTTATCTAAATGATTACAAGTACATTAGCCTCGTATTCGCCCTTCACTAAACAGTTTTTGTTTAGTGTTTGTAGCAATAATCTAGTTATGAGACGTAAATAAAAATGGATTTAATTTTGATAACATATTTATTTGTCTTTAGTGAGTGTTTTGTAAATAATAAAAATGTTAATTAGAAATTCATCTATTGATATAAATTATTTGCATTCAATAATATAATTTGCGTCCGGCAGGTTTTGATCAGTACGTAAATTGTCAGATTGTTTTTGATTTGAATTTTGAAAATGCGCTCATCGCTCAACAAGGTCTCGGGTGGCCCGCGAGCATTCACGTGGCCAAGGGAAATGAAGCTCTCATGAAGCTGAGTTTGTCATTAGATAACTACGATTCTTGCACAGTGGTCCCACCGTCAGGGGTTAAATTTGATGTACGTTCTCCACCAAGTAGCAGGTAAACGAATGTACAGATTTATTCTATTTATTGTTAAACTTTGAATGTAATTTTCAACAATACAGCTAACGTTATTTTTGTTTTTATTTTAAATTAGTGTCCCCCGTGTGGCTTCGTCCGCTTGTACTACACAAATAGTTATTTTCTCATCACAATTATTTTCGTGATCAATAACAATATAATATTGTCACATGCAATAATAAGTGATTTATTTGTGAAACAATTGACATAAAACACAAAATGAATCTTGCTAGAATTCACTAATAAAACTTCATTTAAGCTATTTCCAAGATTAGCGTGAGACAAACAGACAGACAAACAGGCATATAGACAAACAGACATACAGACTAACAAACACAGACAAACGGACAAAATTTTTAATATTTCACTGTTTTGGGTTCTATTACATTAATAAAGACAGGGAGTCTTTATTAATATTATTATTTTTTTTATTTCTTCTATGTACAGATTTTATTATAAGTATAGATAAAAAGGGAATTTAAAATGTATTTACATTCATTCATAGCTATAATTTTACATTAACTTTTATAACTTCAATTGTAGATACTCATTATGGGGTGACTTTTGTGGGGTGAGAGTGCGAAATGTTACATTTCAAGATGAGGGTAGATGGAGACTTACGTCAACTAGAGGCAGCGACTCTCGTACAGGATGGGTAGAAGTACACATAATAAGTATATATTCGTTAAAATAATTATAATGAATGAAATGTACTCTAGAAAACAATATTTTTAATAATTTATTCATATATACATTAACATAAAGCTTAATAATACGATTTTTTAGAGGATAAGTCGACTTTTACGGCGCCACCAATATCTCTACAAGATGGTCAAACGCATACTACTTTAAATCTATCGTCCGTCGAAAATGCATATTGCGTTGTGACTAAGCCATTTTCGGAAAGTTCTTTGGTTCCTGGGAACTGTACTGTAACTCTTGACAGGACAACAAGGGCTGTTCAGGGAAATTGGCAAATATATTTGGGTTTGCCCGGACGTGTCGCTGAGATTCAAACTAAACGACAAGTTACCGTTCAGAGTAAGTTTTACTCGGATCATCTCTTTTTGGTATAATATAAGTACATTATCTAGATTTTATATCTCATAATACAAGGGATCAAGAATCTAGATCAACGAACTAAGTAGACATATAGAGGAAAAGGAGAATATTATGTCGCTTTCATTTACGCATAAAAAAAAATTCTGACTATCTGTTAGGTTTGGATAATTTAGGTCACCGATTAGATTTTTTAAAAATTGTTTAAAAACTGTTCATATCCAAAATCATTCGAAATTTCGAATAACTTGGCTTCGATTACAATAATGAATATATTGGATATCCGAATTAGTTTTTTTCTAGACATACAACAACTTCGGTTATGATTACAGACCTCCATAATATCTCAGATAATTTTTTTAGAAAAGCATTATAAATGTCTATATAAGTAACTCGTTACCAAGTCCAGTGATCTTCTAAATACCTTTAAGTGTAGATAACATATCTTCATTGAATTTATTAAATAAAACATGAAATCATTTGTTAATCTAATATTTAATTTCTATCGAATTATGTAATAATGCTACGACGGGATACGTTAAGATGCACGTGCAGATAATGAGCCAATGAGTTAAAAATATTTTTTTATAACAATAAATAAAAAAACAGTTATATAATAATAATTATATATTTTTTTCGTTTTATAAATTATACAAATTTTTATACTTTAAAAATTATAATTAATTATAAGTGGCTTGTTAGGTTGTCTTACTTTGATTAATCGTGCTTGAACTCATGCAAGACACAATCGGGGCTATGTACTCCTAACGATACCATACAAAGTAAAACAGATACGTTATGATAACATGAAGTATAATGCACTGTAACTAAGTATTCTTTTCATCGATATTATATTTTATCAAAGATCATTCATTATTTTACATATAATAAAGGAGAATATTTCTATTACAGCGGAGCGTCTTGATGTAGGATATGTCTCTGATGCGGATAGAAAACTGCATTTGTACTGTAATTTATTGCACACAACAAAAAATATCACATTTTGTCGTTTCCAAAGGACGTCTAATTCATATGGTTACAATGTCATCGATGGATTGAGCGATGGCACCCACAGGTAGGATTTTTATATAAATGTTTTATTATTTGTTCGTGTATTTAAGCATTTTTTTTAATTTTATTATATTATGATTTTTTAGAACTTCAATTGTTTATAATTTTCTGATTTTTTTACATAAAATGATTACTTCTTGTTTTTTATAGCTTTTAATTCTTACAGCTATTACGGGGACGGATTTGCTCTAAAACAATGTGGTATGACAATAGAACGGCCAAATCAAGCAGATTATTCAACATGGCGTTGTTCTGTTGGAGTACAAATGTTTGTAGGCAATAAAATAGTGCAACAACCAACAATGCAGGCCTTGATTAGTGTCTCGAATACTATGTGTAAGAAAAAAAAATATTAATTTAAAAGATTTATTATTATATATTATGAGGCCAGTCGTGGCGCAGAGGCACAAAATATGACTGGTTGTGGGTTCGATCCCCACTCGAGGAAATGAAATATTTATGTACATATATATTTTCATTTCTTTGTTCTGGTGTCAAGGTAAAACGCGGCGTCGAGCTCCGCCACTCAACACGCAATGCCTCCAGAACTCGGCGGAAAGTGAATAGAGTGTCTTAACACTGGGTTCCCTTTGCCAACCCTGCTGTGTGCGGTATACAGCGTGAACCTGATAAAAGATTTATTTTTATGTCAATACTAATATTATAAAGCTAAAGAGTTTGTTTGTATGAACGCCATAGTTTTCGAAACTAATGATCCGAATTGGAAAATTGCTTAGTATTGGATAGTCTCTTTATGATTATTATCTGTCATAGGTTATCATCACGCATACTGTAGCTAGTAAAAGTAACTTTCAAGTAACTACAGGGACTTAAAATGTTTCATGTACTTACTTAACTCTTAATCAGTTCCAATTGATGTGGGCGCAGGTATCAGCTGGCTTAATAATAATTTAATAGTTTTATTT
Organism: Heliconius hewitsoni; assembly: GCA_018230445.1. Taxonomy (NCBI): domain Eukaryota; kingdom Metazoa; phylum Arthropoda; class Insecta; order Lepidoptera; family Nymphalidae; genus Heliconius; species Heliconius hewitsoni. Next base: position 8,517 of record DWAN01001824.1, on the reverse strand, counting down.
TTCAACTAAAAGTTTTCTATTTTAGCATCATTTTCGCACCGATATCAACAAATTCCTGATTCTTCGGAGCCCGTATTCATTCAAGAAGAATCCCCGTTTACATTGAGATGTAAAGCTGAAGTTTCTTTGACGTATTGTTGGTTCCAACATCCTAATGGAACTCAGTTCACTCCTGTAGGCCAAGCTGATGATGATCAGATATTTTGGTAATATAATTACTATTATTGCTATTTTACATTTCTGGACCGTTTAAATAAAACTAGAGCGGAAACATTTATCACACGAGTACGTATAACGGATGAAATGATATCTGTTTTTAAATGAAAATAATGGTTTTATGCTTTATTTCGCACATAACATTACACTCTGTTCTCGGTCCAAATTCAATATACTGTGGAATTCAACGTCACACTTACTAGAGCATCTAACCCAAAATCATCGAATTTAGCCCACTGTCAAATAAGATTTTTTTCTTCAGGTACACTGGTGAGGGTCTCGATGTAGGCGATTGTGGCATTACTTTCAAAAACGCATCAACAGCCGACGACGGAAATTGGTCCTGTCATATGGGGCCCAGTAACAGTTTAGGTGTTGAATTAACTGATAAGATCCAAGTTAGAGTGACTGGTTCTCTAGCTGCAAATGTCAAAGAAATTGGTCTGCATATCGGTGATAATGCCACATTGTACTGTCACACAGCCAATGGCAGACGGCCGTTAAAATATTGTAGATTCTTATCACCAACATTCGTAGGCATGAATTTGGATTCTTCGATAACTAAAGAGAAGTAAGCCTTTTTTATATTATGTGATAAAGGACGTTATAGTTAGTATAATTTTGAAAAAAAAAGCTAATTTATGAGGCTGCTATTATTAGTCAATTAATCAAGTTAAAATTTAATCGATCGGCTTTTATTAACAAAAAAAAACTATTACAGCGACTTTTTATTGCAGGGCTATATTGAATCGTTTTTATTTTACTCCTGATAGAGAAATTAATTTTGGAGATTGTTCTTTAAATATTTTATCAATAAAAATGGAAGACATTGGGGAGTGGACATGTGGTGCCGTAGTTGATAATGAAGTTTTGGAATCTAGAGACTTTATTAAACTGTATATAACAGGTCAGTTTTGTACTATCTCATAGAATTTTAAGAATATATAACTATATACTTACGATGGAAATAAAAACTTACTGTTGATAAATATCCAATTTAATCTTTTTTTTATAAATGCAACATTTTTTATATTTGATAACTTTTACAAAAAATATACCTGAAGCCAAAGACAGCTTTTAAAGAGTAGTTAAACGTTTTAGTACAATAAATGTATTTTCTCATATTTCTTAAGATTAAATAATTTATTTATTTAAATCATCTTCATGCTGTATTCCGCACTCAACAGTGTAAGCAGAGGGAACCTAATGTTGAACACTCCGTTCCCCACTTCACCAGGCACCAGAGCGAGGAAATGAAAATATAAATTAACATAAATATTTCAGTCCCCGAGTTGCGTTTACATTCACACTTTAGTGTCCCTGAGCTAAAACTGGCCTCAATTCTTAAGATGAAGATTAAAATTATATTTTAATTATTAATTATAATCAAATTTTATATACTATACCTATATCTTTACTGACTGATTGCTACATGTAAGAAATATAACTTTTTATAAACTTAATAATTTCTTTCCAGAAGATCAACCAAAATTAACTCAAGCTGGCATTATTGGTATGTCTGTAGGTCTTAGTGTTCTCGTGGTAATCCTTGTCGGATACTTATCTTACAAACAGGGCTGGATACAGAAGATACAACATTTACGACAGTTTTCTAACAATACAGTAGTGTCTGATATCTTCTCATTGCAGAACCGTGGTAGCCAGAGTAGTAGAAGTAGTGATGAAAATTCCTCGCGGTCTGCGTAATGTATCTACATGATTATTAAGTTTAAAACATGCATGAGACTTTTTGAAAAAATTATTTGCATTATCTCTATAACAATCTTTTATTCTCAAAAGATTATTAATAATAATTAATATGTAATTATAATGATTTCATAGTTCTTTATATCATCATCATTAATTATCTGAAACGATGAATTATCTAGATTTGCATATATTTTTACAAAATTTTACTATTGTAATTATTTATTTAGTATCTAGGTACGGTTTCTTGTAGAATATAGAAATTTACATTTCTTTTTAATATTAGTTCTAATTAATTTATTGTTATTGTAAATTACTTTTTATTATATTATTTGGATATTTTATAATTAAATATACATGTAAATATAATTCAAGTATCTGTCTGTGATTTCAAAATAACCGTGTTTTTTCAAGTTGATATAGTTATTTGCACGATACTAAAACATAATTAAACACTTTTATTTTTTGTTGTCTGTCTTTCCTTTCCTAATCTCCGGAATAGCTGAACTTATATTTATGGGAATTTCACTGAGAGATAGAGGAAGTTGTGGAGCAACATATAGGCGTGGTACTTCTTATCCCGAAATTACCACGGGGCCGCTCTTGTCGTGCGCGAATATCTGTCGTACACTTAGATAGTTACTATATAACTAAACATTTTTCTATTGAAAGCGAATTTTTTTGCGAGCAAAACCCGCCCGATAAATGGCCATAAGCCGAGGTTTATGTTCCGCATGGGACGCCCTTGCCGTCGACATCCTCTCAAGCTGCTACAACATGGTGCTTGCAAATTTTCAAGATCAGAGTACCCTCTTCCCTATCCACCCGGTGGTGTTGTAAAAGCTAATAGGGCTAACATCATTAATCCCATGTTCGAAATAAAGCGAGCAAAATAATATAAAATTCTAAAAAGTTAAAATTATGATTTATTAGTACCAATAACCATATTAAAGTAAGCCACCAATTTTGCCCAAAAAATACTTAGCTAAATAATATTAAGGCAAATTCGCGCGGGGCCGCTAGTTTTAAATAAATATCTATTGTAATACTTCGATGATTACGTAGTAACGTCACATTTGTCTCGGCAAAATTACATAGTTCTTAATTTTTTAATTTGCTTATCTAGCAAATTAAGTATAATCTTCATATATCATATATATCTTTATTTAATTCGATCGATTTATCGAATTAAATAAAGCACTAGGATTATTTCATTGAAATTTTCCTTATAGCCTGTTGATAAATATGTACGTAAAAAAGGGTGCGTTTTTCACTATCAAACTTTTCTACATATTCCAATGTGCAAAGCAAATATATACCTATTATTAAATAATTCAGCGTGAAGCCGATTTATTTAATAATAAGCCTGTGACTGGGACAATAAAGGGTGATTGTAAGCACAAGATGCTAATTTCTACTTTAGGTAAAGCGCCGCGTTAAGTTCCGTCACTCAACACGCAATACCTCCAGAATTCGGCGGAAAGTGTAGAGTGGAGTGTCTAACACTAGGTTTCCTCTGTCTATCCTGCTACATGTGGAATATGGAAAAAATAATGCGTCTACAGTCAGACGCTGTCTGCTGGTTTTTGTTTATTTGTTATTACAGTTTTTTTAGCGTAATGCTGCATCCTGCACACCAAAGGTTATTCAAAGGAAACAGTGTTAATACACTCCGTTCTCCATTTTACTTATTGTGATTTATTATGATAATGTGAAATGTCGTGACGCTTCCATCCTGTATATCTATACTATATTTTAGTTTTAGAAAGTGGCTAACTCAGAGACGTCTTTATTACAGTTTAACTGAAATGAAGCTCTCAAAAATATCTAGTATAGAACTACCTAGTATGTAATATACCAACTTATCGCTTATCGTCTCTCAGTCGATTGATTCATCTTAAATAAAATAAGCATTTCGTTTAGAAATCTTTATATCACATATAAATATATTTCTACAAATTACTTAACATTGTACAATACCTTTCTTTAATAAAGATATATATGTAAAACTATAACACAGACAAATATATCTAGCTAAAATATATAATATTTAGCTTATTTATTAATTAGTCGTGTAAAGATTCGTATCAATGACATTTAAGATATTATTCGTTAGTTTAATGCGTTTAGATATTAATATACACATTTAAGTTTGTGGTTCTATTAATAAATTTTTAGTAACATCACTATCACATATTTAAGCCTTTGGTTTATATCCTTTAAACATGCGTTCAATCGTTACTTTCGAGAAGAACTTATTAATATTTTTGACGATGGTTTTAACGATCTGCTTGATAGCCGGTGGGGCCAGGTCGTCCATAATTTGTCTCCAGTTGTCATTCGCAAATTTATGTGTCGTATCGGCTGAAAGTTAAATAGGGGATAAAATTATAGATAACATTATATTAAATCAGCTTCACGCTGTATACCCACATACAGCAGGGTCGGCAGAGGGAACCCAGTGTTAAGACACACCGTTCCCCACTTTCTGCCGAATTCTGGAGGCATTGCGTGCTTTGCCTCGACACCAGAGCGAAGAAATAGTCTCGAGTGGGAATCGAACCCACAACCAGTCGGTTTCACATTAACATTTAACATTATATTATCAATATTATTTATAAAATACAATGTACAAAGAAACATAAATGATTTACCTAATTGTTTATTGCCGTCAAATAAATTCTGGAAATGGAATGTAGTTGATTCTATATCGTATTTGTAACTGGGTGACAACAGTTTGTAGTGTTCACCATTTTTTCCCTTTATGTGCTTTAACTTAGTTGTAATTTCTACTTCAATACCATCTAAAAAAAAAAAAAATCTTAATATATGTACCTAAATCTCAGATTATTTATAACAAAGTTCTAAAAGGCAAACTCCCTTCAAATTTGCCTTTAAAACTTTAAACTAATTATTTTGACATTTGTAATTTTTTAAGGCGGTATATACCTAACAATCATAAGATTTACTACTGATTTATTATGCTTTGGATAAATTAAAATCTTTTCTATGCAATTAAATTATTGTTATTTATAAGATATACTATTGTTATTCATTCGAAACGATTTTGCTTACTAATAAGAATTACCTGACACAAGACAAATATCAATAAATTTTTATTTCACTCGTATTTTATTATGATTTATGTTGCCTGGACTTTAACTTTGAACAGATATGTTTGTGTAAATATTGTTTTTTTTTCAATTTTTCCGGGAAAATTTTATTGTAAGCAAAATGTATAGGGTAGGCAAGGCACAATATTAATAAATAATAATTCATTCCTTCAATTGGGGATCGATTCCACAACCATCGCTTCACAGTCACTCCCTTGTGCCCCTGTGCTACGACGGCCTCATTGAGATATCATGAATAAGTAAATCGTATCACAAAGACGTAATTGTGGTATGACTCAGAATATATATGTACATGGGGATGTCGTGTAAATTATAAAGATGTCTTTACGTGCACGTAGGTATTTTACATTATAAGAACCGTTACTATAATTATCATCGTGAATGGTTAAGAAATGGTTAAGAAAATCGTGAATGGGAAATAGATAATAACAAACTAAGTTTTCAATAGGTATTTAGTTATTTTTCTACTACAACTTGCTGCAAGTAAAATCGTTATAAAATTATTTTCGTTTTAAATACTATATATAATATATAGTTCAGATTAAATACCTACATTATAGTGTGTACATATCTATACTACATAGATATGATGATGAGATAACTAATGATTTACTGGCATTAAAATAAAAACTAGTCACCTAAACTACACGCTTCTGGTCAGCATATCTGCATGGCGTTGATTTTAAATTATAAGAACTAAGAAGGAAAAATGATATAAAAAATAAACTTACAGCATTCAACGAGAGCATCTCCTTTTCCTCTAATAGGCAGAATCAGAATTTGACCCTCGGCAGTGTATTGAGCAGTTAAACTGAGATTTGCGATAAGTCCCATTTTAAATTTTTCCTCCTCTACGCCTAAATCAAGTCTGCAATAATTTTCTTTCATCAATACACAATAGCTTAGTTAGCATACAATGAACGCTTCCCTTATATAGATATCAAAATTCAAAAGCTGACAAGTTTTAAATATCATTCATTAAAATGAAGATACTAAAGTATTTTCATTTAGAAAAGAATACCGATTGCAATATTTGTATATTAATTTTATACTTAAATAATCGATAATAAAAAAGTTACAACTCAATAATTTACTCTTATTACTACCTTTATTGATACTTAATTCAGATATACCGTATTTTTATCTTATCCTGCCATATTTGGAATTAAGCATGACCCATTCCAGTACAGGAAAATGAAAAGAGTTTATTTCCGCGAATCAGGATTGAATCCATAACCATCGCTTTATACTCAGAATATGTCCCACTGCGCCATGATGGCCTTTCATTGAAATTTAAAAAACAATAAAGCTTACCAATATAATATTTTATAGAGCAATATTCTTACTTGAGTTGAGCAACTTTGCTGTTACTTAGTCCATGCATTTGAGCATTTGTAAATTTTAATACAAGACCTTTCCCATCTATAATGATATCGTCCAAGTTTACTGGATCTGTTGAGTTTACTTCGAATTCAGGTATTCCTTTTGAAAATTGTTTAAGACTACCTTGAATCTGTTCCTTCACACAATTATCAAGATCGGGGTCTGTTATTGTGCATGGATGTATGTAGTCAGCTGCAATAAATATATAGTTATAAAATATTGAATCACAAATTTGAAAATTTTAAACAATGCTGCTATAGAACTTCATTTGTTATTTACAGCATCAAACAATCATTACAGATAATTAAAGAGCCTTATATTGAGAAAAGAAGAAAATATCCAAAACTAAATAAATTTTAATGTACATAAAAAACTCCACTGATAAATAAAAAATCTCAAAATTTCTTATACAGGTTTAGACATATCACGTTAGCTTAATGGTACACGTTCACCAGCACAAGAGTGTGAACGGAGTACTCCTGCATGGCTTGGCTTGTGAGAGCTCGCTTGCAGCCGATCCGGACACATCCGGACCATTCGGTTTTTAAATAGATGAAACTTGATGAAACTGACTTTGCGACAAGCGCTTTTCCAAACGATGGCGCATATCCGGATACTGATGTGTTATGATACGAAATATTATATTATTATCTAATGTAATGTAAAACAATAATTAGTGACAAACGACAAACTGTGTGTTATTGTAATTACACTTATTTGTATTAGTTTGTAAGTTCAGTTTAAGAGTAGAATGTTTCTAACAAAAATCATTTATACGGATGATAAATGAGATAAAATAAGAGAAAACATATTCTTAGTTTATAATTTCCTTGTCAAATCAAAATAAATAAAATATCCAAGTAATTTTAAATTCATAAAAAGATACAAATTTATTTCTATATGCAAATTAAATTCATTTTAAAAATTTGACACACTATGCTTTACTTCTTCTTTTTATGCTTTTTTAACTAATTTCGTCATGTAAATGTACCCTAAGCTACACTAAACTAAACTAAAAAGGAGTTTTCATTTTAAAAAAAAACTGTATACATAAAATATTAGATACTTTTAATAGATTTTAATGTTCGGAAAAAAACACAGAATTTTTACTCGATTGAGACATTAAGGCGTTTATTATAGGCCATTTGCAATTTCGTAAACTAATATTTTTTAACATTTGCATATTTACTTTTACTGGTACTAATGTGTTGTTATATACGTTTTGAAACGTGATCGACATAATATGACGTAGTATGAGTATGACGATAACACTCCAAAACGCTTAATCAGTATTGGATGTAATCAATCGATTTTTCCAGATTGACAAAATTAATAATGATAGATCGAAATTGCTAGATTATAGCGATTATTAACACATTAACCACAATCAATACAAAAGTTATCTTATAAGTTATTTGATAATTTATAATTAATTCTACTTATCTCTACATAGAGACATCTCTAGTTATGAATTGATATATCAACCGGTAACAGTAACGTGCTTTCTCTTCTGCTGACTTCGTGTGAACAACTAGTGCGTATTGGTACTTGTTGTGTGGTCAGGGAGTCGCGTCACATGACTTCTCCCTCCCAAGATTAGAGGTATAACCTGAATTCGCTAGTTTAACGTAGAATGACCATCACAATCTAAAAAAAATCTTTAATATGATACTATTATCCAGACACTGATACTATACACTCTCATTTTACCGATGTCGTTTTCATTTTCATATATAATAGGTTTTTCATATATAATAATGGATTTCATCAATACATACATGGGTATGTTGTCCACACTCATACCCTCAATCACTATCTAGTCCCTCTACTGATGTCTGCTGGGTAAGTTTATGGCAGAAATTTTGGGGTACTTGCTGAATTCCGTTTGATGAGCATGTAATTTTAACGTAAATTTATCGATTATCAATTTACATAAATACGACATTCAATTTTTGTTGATTTCTATAAAAATTGTTATTACTGAAAGGACTTGAATCATACTTGAATTATATCATATTGGCAACAAAAGTTATATATATATATATATATATATATATATATATATATATATATATAT
>DWAN01001823.1:0-16649 GCA_018230445.1 Heliconius hewitsoni | reverse complement strand
ATTCAAATGACGATAACTTTTTTTTTAATGAACCGATTTTGATGAACCAAACTTTTTGGTGAAACTTTTAAGAAAATCGGTTCAGTACTTTCAGAGAAAAATGTGACCATACATATCGATACATATCGATAGACAGACAAGAAATTGAAAAAAAATATTTTTGCTTTCTATTATTCTTTTTAAGTGTCCCTCTATCCGTTTTATGTCTTATTATATATAGAGATAAATATCCATAACAAAACACTGACTAACTGATTATAATAGACATGTATTATTTAACGTTATTTGTACTCTTACATCTAAATACCACCAAAACCAACTTTTGGATGGAAGCTTGACTTAGTTATTTCTAGTTAGAAACTAACAACCTGTATTAAAAAAATAGTAACCTATTATTTTCAAGAAGTACAAAGTTTCAGTTTCGTTTCTATTTTTTTATTTAATCAAGTATTGTTTAGCAAATTTTTATTGTAAATGTTTTCTGAGTTATCGGCTATTGTGAAGACGTGATAGACTCCATTGTATACTTAAATCAACGAGGGTCTGATCTTAGAACATGATTATTTAGAAATATCATCAATTAAACAGTTCACTTAAAAAATACACTATAAAAGACTTGAACGCATATACGTATTTCTCTCTCTCTCTCTCTCTCTCTACCTATGGTTTACTTTATCACAAATAATAAAGCTACGCAGAGAAAATGTAATTTTAAGAGGCTCTCTAAGTTTTCCTCTCAAATATGTCAACATATAGAGTTTTGGAGGCTCTCGTGGCCCAGAGGCACAAGTGTGTGACTGTAGCGCGACGATTGTTAGATTCGATTCCCACTCGGGAAATGAATTATTGTGAAAGTGAAATCAGGTCAACCACTTCTAACTTGAGACGGTGGAAATATACTGTATATTGTAGTGCATTAATATAACAGCGATATTTTATTTATGTAATCTAGGGGAGAAGCCAGCAAAAAGTTAATATTAACTAAGTTGAAGTACACGAGCAGTCGGAGGGATAGAGGAAGGGTACTTGTGACGCAGCACTATACTTCCCTCTTGTTGTTAATCTGATTCACTTCCGTTACATCTGTTAAAGTCATGTGGAAATCATGTTTTATGATAGATCATTATATACTCGCTACGATTGCTTTTATATTTGTTTCTGTTAAAGAAACAAAAATATGTTAAAGATTATTCTTTAATTCATCATCTGAGCGCAGCGTTGAGTTCCGAAAATCAAAATAAAAAATGTGCTTAAAGCAGTTCTAAAGTATTTTTAAACTCCGAGAGCCTTCGGCCATAGTGAAAGAGAAACAAAAGATCTTTTTCTAAATCGCGCCCGACGCTTTGAAAACAAGAGATTGCGTCAATGAATTCCTGTTTTAGGGCTTATGGTTATACATAATGCATTCAACATTGTTCATTGTTCTTAAAGAAAGTAAAAGCTTAAAAGCTTTTCTAAATTTTATTTGTATTATAATTTTTTTGCCACGTTTCCAAGGTTTACAATGCTAACTAATGTTACACAGTGTCAAATATATTTAGATATAATTTCAGCTAGATATTATATCGTATAGGCTATGGTGGGATATTGATTCGACTCCCGCTCTGGTGTCGAGGTAAAAGCTGAATTGCGGCGTTGAATTCCGGCACTTAGCATGAAAAGGCTCCAGGATTCGACGTAAAATAGGGAGTTGAGTGGAGTGTTAACACTAGGCTTCCCTTGCCGACTCTGCTATACCATACTCTAATTTATACTGTATAAATGAACACGCTTAATTAAAATGATATTTCATACAAAAAAGTAAAATTTAGGTTAGGCTTAAAAGGTTATTACGACGCATGGCAGTGCAGCTAATTAAAGCGCGACCAATTATCACACCAAATTATGAAAGTGCTATATCGCGTGTTCCAAGCAAGTTTTAGGTCGCTACGAGGGTGTCTTTATATAATAATTATATTAAATAAACCCGATTTTAATGTTGAATACGTTCATTGTTTTTAGATGTTTTATTTAAATAAAAAAAATAATTAAATTTTGAATATTAATTAGAATAACGACATTATTATTAGGTTTATTTCAAAGTGAATTCTTAAGTTATTAACTAACATCTTTAGCATTTATGTAAAATAAATTCATATTTGACCGTTTTTTAAGATTGTTTGAAAAAAAAATACGAAAAATGATTGAGAGCAGTCTAAACGCAGAAGCTTAAACGTGCGACTGTAAATGCTACAGGTTCTGGGTTCGATTCCCACTCAAGGAAATTAAATATGAAATATTTTCATAATAATTCATTTTTTTCGCTCTGGAAACGAGGCTAAGCGTAGTGTTGAGTTCCACCACTCAACACGTAATTCCTCTAGAATTCAGCGGAAAGTGAAGAGCGGAATATCTCAACATTAGATTCCCAAAAAAAAATTATTAAAGCTTCTAACCTATAAATTGAACAATACAAAAAACAAACATAAAAAACCAACAATATAAAATTAAAAGGCTCCATAAAAGTCTGTGTATTATTTACGTTGACAACTTTTTCTTATCGCGGTCGTAACAGTAAAATCGCACCAGAAGACGCAATGAAAACCTTATCACTAAGTATTTTCATTTTAAGATATTAAAGTTGCTATGTAAAAGTGACTCGTGTAAAGTCGGCCACATGGTTCACGACGGTGCATGCGAGGCGAGGCAGTTGACAAATGAGACCAACTCGCTTTTTTTTTGCCTCGTGCCTTTAATGAGGCCGGTGTGAGTGTCTGCGAATTTGTAATATACTCTGTCACCTAATGTGGCCTTGTTTCTTGTTTTGTTATAATTTTAAGTTTAAACGCGGTTTGTGACTGAAGTCTATCGTGGCGCTGGGGCCCAAGTATGTAAGTGTAAACGCAACAGGTAGTGGGTTCGGTTTCCACTTGAGGAAATGAAATATTTTCATTTCTTCGCTCTGATCTCGAGGCAAACTGCGGCGTTGAGCTCCGTCACCATCGCCTGAATTTGGTAAACAGAGTGTTTTAACTACCCTGCTACAAGCGTTACACGGTGTGAAGCTGAAAAAAAGGTGCTGCGTGTATTCCGCTCTTCAAAATACCTCCATAAATGGACGGGAAGTGAGAAATGGAGTATATAATATACAGGATACAGTGCGAAGCTAAAATAAAATATGTTAAATATACTTAAAGTCATGTAAAGTTAAAGTCATGCGACTTTTTTTAATGTTTGAAAATGTGTTTGAAAATTGACAATAAAATGAAGATTTATAATTAGTATTGAAACTCTGAAATAAAAAAACTGAATTGCGGACATCTACGCCGCTCTTGGTCTTGTTACTGAAGCTACAAAATCTAAATGACACATTCCCTCGAGTGTAATCGAACCCACAACCGTCAGATTTTACAATCAGGCGCCGTGCCGCAATGCCATGAGAGGTTCCTTATATATAATGACTAAAGTATTGGTCCTCCTCTTTGATAGGTCAACAACCCAGTTAGTTTCCACACTTTATATCAGCAAATGTATGTAGATAGATCTATTTAACATAACGGTTTTGAATAGTCCTTTTGGTTTGTATCAAATTAAACCTAGCTATGAACTTCCTAAAGGTCGTTAGCCGTTTTAATTAAAAAGATACTTAAATAACGCTTCAGGTTTTCATATAAATTTGAATATTACTGGTAATGAAAGTTTTTTTTTTATTCCATAATTAATTACGATGCTATCTCTTTTGATGGGAGTTTCGAGTCAATTTTGACTTCATATTAGAGCTGATTATATTTTTTATTTTGTATTAAACTCATATATATTACTTTTAAAAATTATAATTGAATATTAATAATATATGAATTAATTATTGTAACTTTGAGTATAGATATGTTTACTTTACATTAAATATAAAATTTGTGTCACTTTGTGCCCCTGCGTCAAACTGCGCGACTGTAATACCGACTGGTCTTGGGTTCGATCCCCACTCGAGGAGATGAAATATTTACTTAAATTTATATTTCCATTTCTTCGCTCTGGTGTTGAAGCAAAGCGGCATTGAGTTTTGCCACTCAACACACAGAATTTGACAGATATTGTGGGGTACAGAGTGTCTTAATTTTAGGTTCCCTCTTCCTACCGTGTTGTGTGCGGGATGCAGCGTAAAGCTGATTTTTATTTATGAAATTTAAAGGATTCAATGAATCGAAATCTGTATTAGAAATTAAACGCACAAGATGATAATGAATTACATAGTGTCAACTCGATCGCAACCCTAGCTTTCACTTCGTCGGTAAGATTTTTATTGTTACACTTTCCCTTTCGCTAACACACCGCCTGTATTCGTTGTAAGGGCAGTAATGACGCGTGAAACGTGAAATACGACCACATTTGGGCCTTCGGAATGGAATGCACCTGGATCCTTACGTTTTATGTGAAGTTTCCTCACCTTCTTACGCTCGGTAAGGACTGCCAATATCGCCATCCTCACTTTGTGACCCCTCATAATACGTATAGTACTTCTTGAGAGGGTTCGAACGTGGGCGTCTTTCGTCGCGCCGCCCCAAACTTTACGATCCAGCGTAGACTTCACCCCCGAAAAGGACGCCAAAACAAATACTTTGTTATGTTCTAATAAGACTTGGCTATTCTTATTATGAGATCCCCGTATAAAAGGAAAATTTTAATCAGTGCGGTTGACAGCTTTTGATATTATAAAATGCGAAAATATATAAAAGAAAATATAAATTCATTCATTGGAATAATGTAAATGTTTCATAAAAAACCATTCATCACGTTATACAAATTGAAAAGTAATAGAATTTTTACCTTACTTAATACGTTTTAATTAAGAAATACATATTTTATAGATTGTAATTTTTATGAACAGAATAAATTTATATGAATGTAATACTTCTTTTCTTTTTATATTAAAACTGATATGAAACGAACCATGAATAGAAATATAATGCAACATATATATGTATTACCAAATCAGCTTTACGCTGAATCCCGCACACAACAGGGTAGGCAGAGGGAACGTAGTGATAAGACTCTCCGTTTCCCACTTTCTGCCGAATTGGAGGCATTGCGCGTTGAGTGGCAGAACTCAACGCCGCGCTTTGCCTCGACACTGTAATATCTACTCATTCATACTGTAATATCTACTAACAAGAATGTTGTACTATAAGGATTTTTGAGGTTATTGTAGGAGTGAAACATACCTAGTGAGAACACCGAGTGAAGTGTTAAGAAACTTTGTTCTTCAATTTCAACTGAGAACTTTCGGCGAAACTTGACTGTGTCTGTCAGAGCGAGTGAAATTAATTAATTCCCCCGGGCTTGGATCGAGCCCACAACAAATGCGTTCGTAGTTAGATGCAGTGCCACTGCGCCGCAATGGCTTTAACATAACATATGTAAAACAGATATTTATTTTTTCCCGTATACTCGATTATCCCTCTCTCAAAATATTAGATTAAAAAATATGAAACTATTGAAACATATATTTGTTTCTTTAAATATTATGAAGTAGAATCGTGTATAACGGTGAGTGAGAGTTTTGAATAAAAATATGTAAAAATATATGTATTGGACGACGTATGGCGTCATATAACCGTCTATCTTTTAAAAATATATACTTTTAAGTAAGAAGAAAGTAGAAATAGTTCGCATTTTTTATAAAAATTATGAATAAAATCGATATTATGAATAAAAAAAGAACAAATAATTGATAAGACCGCCATTGCACACTTGCTAATCGGCATTATAACTAACTGTATTTTATTTTCTTCCTATTTGTGCAACAAAGTATTATATTCTCATTATTTAAATCTGCACCCGAAGAGAGAGAGAGAGTCGGATAGACTTACGAAATCAAAGTCACATACAAACAAATCTAAAAGGAAAAACTTTTAGTTATTTTCTTACAATTTACGCGCCAAAATTCACAAATTGATAAAGATGTATATACCTCACCTTTTAGTACATTTATTAATATATTTTATGAACGTTATTATATATATAAAACATGAAGAAAGGAAATGCCCCAAGTTACTTAAATAGCTCAGACAACACTGCAGTAGGTAAATATATATTCATAAAAAACACAGTGGGTACATAAAGCCCCATACAATTAAGAGGTCAGAGTGAGGTCGGCTACAGTTCAACAAAACACTCCTATTTTCATGTCAATTGAAAGCAGAGGCTATCGGACGAAACAAAAGGAGGGCCTCGGGCATATTGCTTTCTTTAATAACATAGCCCTTTCAGACTTGGGGCACAATGGCGAAGTTATAAGCAAGAGTATTATTTTGGTCATTGATTGTTTTTCGGCTCGATTTATGATCCAATGGTGGTTTATTTTATTATTATTATTTTTAAAGTTCCTTTTAAGGAACTCTAAACCTTTAAAACTCTAGATCTTTTAAGGAAAAAGGAAACCTTATAAGATTGCTTTGTTGTCCATCCGTCTGTTTGTCCGTCAAGAGAGTCTTTATCTCAGGAACGCATGTAAATATCAAGTTGAAATTCAAACTATATACTCAGATCTATAGCCCCATGATTTCCTGAAAATATCATATTTACATTAAATTCACTTAAACGAAATGTATGGCCGTTTATATTACAAAAACGCGTATTTCGATATTTTAAAGGGAATTAAAATTAATTGGATACTTCCGGTTGACCTAGAATTATGAAACTAGGCAGCTAGCTAGCTGAACTAGTACTGTCTTTAAGTACATGTAGTACTAGTTTAGGACAAAATGTAAAAATTATACATTCTATTAACTATATGATGCATATTTATAATATTTAACTTATATATCACGTTTCTCTAATTTTTTTCTATTGTAGCAAGAACAGACGTAGCAGAAGAACCGTCTGATGTGAAGTGGATACCCATGGACCTGTATCACCTCAGGAGTTTGCGGATACGTTACCGGTCTTGAGGTTGATGATGCTTGTACACACGACGCTTGAAAACAATTAAACTTTAACACACCGAGAATATTTCATGTTGTAATTGTACCACGTTATAAATAATAAAAAAAAACAATTATATTAACTTCTTTTAAATATAATAATTTAAAATGCATATTTCTACATCTACTTAGTCAAAAATAAAAAAAAATCTATATATGTGATAATGATGATGGCAACACTAGGTTCTGTCTGCCTACTCTGCTATATTCGGGATACAGCGTGAAGCTGAAGGAGAAGAACATTTCTTCTTCTCCAATTGAATTAAAAGTAAGTAAGTTAATTCAATATTAATAAATATAATATTCATAGACAAAACTAAGTTGATAAGTAGATGGCGTGAGCGAGTATAACGCGGAGTGGTCTGGACCGCCTCGCAGACGTAGCGTCGCCAATCTAAATACATAAAATTTCATAGTTTAAATCTCATATTTTACAGGTTAAGTTAAAATTATGATAACAGTAATGAAATAAGATTAACTAACGAAGATATTGTAAAGTTAACGATGTAGGATTCTTTATGTTTATATTGAAAAAAAACTAACCTACAATTTATTTTAAATTTTATATAATTTTTTTGTGCAATTACAAATGGGACTACAAATTACTAATTCTTAATTGACAGAACTTAACTCCGGAATATGTCTTATCAGATGGGGAAAATAAAACTAATCTATTTCTACGAGCGGAGATCGAATCTGTAGCTATCGCATGCACTACGATGGTCTCTACGATATAATGCTAAATTTAATCCCCTTGGTACTATCAATGTGATAAGCCTTTAGAAGTTCTGTACCTTCGTCGAGCAGCTTAAAGCTCTTTAACATCGTACCATCTGACAATACATATGTGACTAAAGGTAAATAAACTTGCGAACTAAAATTAAAATATTACATATATTTTCTAAATACAGAATTATATAAAATTTATAAACTTTTGAACTACAAGATTAGACTGAATGAGAATTTTTCATTTTTCGTTCTCTAATATAACTGTCATTAGTACGAACGTTCTAAAATGCTAATTTCGTTCTTAATTAGGACTGCGCTTGAATTTTAGAAAAAAATATTTTAAATTAGTTGCTCATAGCATATGGACTCGTAAGATAGAACTATTACTTACTGTTATATCTTTTTTCAGTTTCACGCTGTATCCCACACAAAGCAGCGTCGGCAGAAGGAACCAAGTGTTAAGACACTCTTTCTCCACTTTCCGCCGAATTCTGGAAGCACTCACCATGAGTGGTGGAACTCAACGCCACACTTTGCCTGGACACCAGAAGGAACGAAGGCAGAAGATGAAGATATAAAATGCTTATTTCCTCGAGTGGGAATCGAACCCATAAGCCGTCGCCTTTAAATTCACACGCTTGTACCCCTGCGCCACGACTGGCCTCAACTTACAGTTACACACTTAGATATTAGAAATTTTACCTCTGCATTTCTTCTCTAAAATGGAACAGCCAGCAAGCTCAACCCGTATAATCCTATCAAAAAATTAAGTGCATAGCGAGCGACAGGGTCTCATAAAGTGGACGTTTTATACACAGATACGCTATTAGGCTGATGCAGTCACGTTGCAGCGCGCTGATAAGGCCTTTGTGAATGCAGACGGCGATAATAACGGCTTACATTTGCGACTGCACCGCGCAATGTCTGAGAAATGATATTGTATGAACTGGTGGGATAGTCTTTCGTTAAGCTTCTATTGATCGGAAAATATTAGGAAGGTTACTTTCTCATACCTTTGGAGGCCAGTGGCGTGTGGGTAAAAGCGTACGACTGTAAAGGCTGTCCCCTTTATGGGTTCGATTCCCACTCGAGGCAATTATATATTTAATATTTTCGATGTTGCCAGAATTCAGCGGAAAGTGTAAAACTAAAGTGTCTTGATGGGAGCGGAGTGACATAATACTAGGTTTCCAGTATCTCTTTGCCTACACTCCTATGTGCGGACTACAGCGTAAAAAAAAGGTAAAGATATATTACTAATACGTAGCCTAAGTCCCCAAGTTATTTACATGAGATTAAAATTGGCTGAATCAAAACTAATACAAAATTTTTTCATCCTTCAATTCAATTTACTCAAAATTAAAAAAAAAAAACAAAATATTTGCGACAAGTATTTTTTTTTATTCCTTATCTAATTTACCCACCGATAGCACAACGACAGTTATTTTAAAATTTATATATAGATCTCTCAACGATATTTGAAGAGTTTATGTTAAATTCCTAAAAAATCCGTACAAAGGCCCTTCATAGAAAGACCTTCATAAATTGGAAGAGGACCATGATTAAGTGGTGGGTTGATACACGTTGCGCTTTGATGAAGCTCCACTGAATATAAACGAAGATATAGGCTTTCTGTTTGATGGCTTCCATAGCCAAATAAAAGGGAATATGGGGTAAGCGTAAAAAGGAATTTGATATTAGCATATTCAATATATACATAGTTCATCCAAAATATCCTCTAAGATTTCAGAAAATAAGGTATTCCATCACATTTGTAAATATTTATAATAAATTACAAACACAAGCGTAATGCGCGTGCGTAGGGCAGTGGCACTGGCGTGTGACTGTTGTTTGAAGCGATAACTGGTTGTGAGTTTGATTCCCACTCGAGGAAATTAATATTTAATATTTACCTATTCTTCTCTGGTGTCGAGGTGCGCTGCGTTGAATTCCACCACTAAACACAAAATAGCTCCAGAATTCGGCGGAAAGTTAGAGAAAGAGCGGAGTGTTTTAACACGAAGGTTCCTCTGCCTACTATGTTAATATTACATGCGGGATACAGGTGAATCTAAAAAAAAAGTAACAAAAATGACAAGTACTTATCAAATAAATTCTCTTAACGTTACAAACCTGAAAAACATAGGCAATAACACTACATCAAGTTAACAATAATACGATCTGAGTAAGAAAAATCTCGGGGTACGTCATTAAATGGACCAAAACCTAAGGTGGGACACACATTATTAGAGTCTCAGTAATTGCCCGACGTCTTGCTAAAAGGAAAGTATTCCTAAATATTCGGCAAAAGGATCTCGTAAATTGTGATTATCTTTAAGTATAGCGTTGCTACCAACAGACCCACTCGTAGTATTTTATGGGGCGAGCCATCTGGGGCTTTGTAGACTATAATAAATTTGGGGGCACCCTGTTATGTCTTTTTCATGAACACCAAATATAGATAGGGAGAGCCCTAAATGTAATTTTTCTAACTAAGAAATCTAAGTTGTAATAAGTTATTTTCTTCACACATACTATAAAGTAAACGTTTAACTGTTTTGTTATCTTTATTTCTTATGTTTGTGAGACGTTACGTGTTACAAGTCGACTTATTAACCTGTAATTTGTATATTCATATATAGAAATCGAAAATATTTTGTCCATTTTACAACATTCCATTGGATACCCTTCTCTCATTCACAGTTAAAACCGAACCTATAACCGTTATAAGCATTCATCAATGTCATCACGAGACCCAATATTATAGCTTGTTCGGCCATACCAAATCTATATCGTAACAAGAATCATAAAACTTGAAATTTTAACATATTTTAAACATCAAAACCAAATGATTTGTGCGAACATACTCCGCCGTAAGTATCTGCAGATGGAAAGAAGAGCTATTATTCTTGAATTTAGCGTCTTCTCGTAGATATAGTTGGCAAATATAAAAGGAATTACTATTATTTTTCATCTCAGCCACAGACTGTTGCCTTATGATATATTACTTTAGATGTTACTGTTAGAAACGACAAAAACATTTGAAATAAAACCTAAAAAAAATCATCTTAAGTTACAGCTAGCAGCAGCAGCTAGTTGTATTCTTAACGCATTAAATTTACTAAAAATGTTTTAATTATTTCATTAACATAATTATATAAATATACTTTGTAATTTATTTAGAATTCAGTTGAATATTCTTGTTTTTTTTAGCTCTTTGCTTTAGCAGCATATAGCAGCACTTATTTATTTTTAATGCCAATTGCTTCTCACCTTTATATTTTAATATTATTCCATGTTGAACAATGCACAAATGACTCTATTTAATATTGGCAGACACTAAGACAATAAGATGTACTATCGGGTACTATTTGAACCCACAATCACTGCGTTCAGTGACAGGTCGCCGCTACGCCATATGCCATTGGATATAAGCATAAGTAAGCATTAAAATAATTGTGCAAAAATATATATGTTTAATGTATTATAAGATAAAAAAATATTTACGGAAAGATAATAGAAATTTTGTAACAATAAACAGAAACTGAAGTGACAAAAAATAAAAGTCTAAGTATACAAATTTGAATAAAGCCGTAACATTCGCCCTAAACGGTATATTCCATATTAAATTCTCACAACAAAACTAAGTATTTGGGGAAAATAAACCCAAAAATGTTATTTCAACCTTTAATAGAGACAATTTAGCAAAATTTATTTGGGGACATGTCAACGGTGCCCCTTGACCGCAGCGCCGGAAGAAAATCGTCGAGGTCGGTCTACAAATATTGTACTTAATAGGAAATATTTAAAACAAATGATATATTTTTATTATATATTAAAATTATATTTTTATTGTATATTAAAATACTCTTCCGATAGTGAGACTAAGGTCCGGGCCTTCGTTGGCTAGGTCTCCAGAGAGAGGAACCAAGTGAATGTTATTACGAAACACTATATTATATAAATATGTTTTTTTAATATCTCATTATATATAGCATACAGAAGGTAATGCAATAATTTCAACAATATAAAAACCGCCTAAATACGCTAACATTTATACCACTTCCATTCCACCACCCACCTAAGGCGCTACGTATCCGGGCGGTCGTTTCGCAACATTCGTGTCAATTATCCGGGAGTTTTCCCGGCGACGATTTCCAGCAATGGCCATCATTTAACCGGACGGGCTCTTGTAATGTCGTACATTCCACCCGCCATCAGTTACGTATGCGCGTTATTAAGGGCGAGCCATTTGAGCGAAACCCCGCATAATGTCTCAATTAGAAAACAGATGCTGCGCGCCCAATTTGCGAGCTCGTGTAATTTTTGTACATTTCTTAATATGAAAAATGTTGGTGGAACTATGCCATGATGTTTTTTGGTTAAAAATTTTTATATTAGTATATTGCATTTTTATTACAGCTATCAGGAATGATTGTGGAGTAACATTTGTTTACTTGATTAAAAATATATCCGTGTTCTTTATTTAATAAAATTAGTCAATACTGTCAGTGGGTAGTTCAGAAGCATGCAGAAGCTTTTTATTAAGATTTCTTTAAAAAAGATAGGATTTTCACAAAATTTTCAGTCGAGCTTATTATTAGTGTTGCTCATTTGTTTGACAATAAAACGCGGCGTTGAGTTTCGCCACTCAACCCACAATGCCTCCAGTATCATGTGGAGAATAGAGAATTCGGTGACAAATAAAAGCTAATTAAGTACTCGTACGTAGTTGATTCTTTCTAACAATGATACCTGTGTTCCAGATATTACAATCAGCGTCACGTCGTATCTCGCACACAGCATGGCATGCAGAAGAAAGTTGGTGTTGCTTTGCTATCTTGCTATTTTTATATATAAATAAATTTGGTAAATCATGATAAAATAATCATATCATCAGATTTATCGAAGAAGCGATTTTATATGGACAGTGGTTATCCCTCGGTCACTTTACCAAGCGTCCGATTTGGAGGAACAGTACGTGTTAGCAATTTATGAGAGCGATAATATCTGGATATAAATTCAAAGGATAACAATAAGACCCTTTATTGCCAACGTTGTTTTCACAAAAACGATTCAGTGGGCTACGTAGAGCTCTTTTTTTGTGGACATAAAATTGGATAATGTCATGGGTCCTTATATGCCTCATAAGGCCATTATATTGATACTAAGAGTAATGCATGCAGTGAAATATATATGAAACTTGCGAATATGACCCGTAACTCAAATGAATCCAGCGTTTCGAATATTCTATTTATATTCCTATGATTTGTATTAATTTAAAGGTATAATAAAATATATTCATACATATCAGTATATGTATATCTATAAATCTAGATAAGTATGTTTGTGGTTTCAAAATAAGAAGGCAAAACCCCGTGGTGTCAGCTAGTCATTAAAAAAGTAAAGGTGCAGTATGTACCTATTGTCTAAAAAAATTACAAAGTGTCAAATAGGACTGGGCTGGCTACGACGCGCAGAAGTATTAAATATTGGTAGATATTTTGACTTGTAGATTATTCTAGAAAGACTTAATTGGAAAAATCTAATAAACTAAAATAACCTTTAATTAAATACCTACCCCAATATTAAAGAGGGATTCTAATAAATTGATAGCAAAATTTCATCACAAGTTGGGTCTAATTCTTAACAAGCCGTCCCTACTATCCCACAGGCGGGGGCCTAAATTCTTAGGAGGGTATAATTTCCTTCATTTCAGGTAAAACCGCAAGCTTAAACACCGCTCCATAGGTGACGCTGCCTATTTAACATGCCGTGGCGTCCTAAGGGGTAAGCAAATTAATAAATTATAATTATTGCTTAATTAATATATATTTATTTAAAAGAGACCAGTCGTGGCGCGGGAGCACAAACTGTGACAGAAACGCGACTGGCTGTGGGTTCGATCTTCACTCGAATATAAATTTAAATTTATATTTCCATTTCTTCGCTCTGGTATCGAGGCAAAGCGTGGCGCAAGTCCCGTCACTCTTCTGTCACACACGTAATGCCTCCAAAATTCGGCGGTAAGTGGGGAACGAAGTGAACTAGGTTTCCTCTGCCTACCCTTCTGTGTGCGGGATACAGCGTGAACTTGACATTTGGGTCATTAAAATATAAAAAAAATACTACCATAAAATATATTATAGAAAAATTAACTTCATATCAAATCTCCTGTCTCAATAGCTCTTTATTCTACTTACTGCTACTTATTTAAAATAGTTTTGTAGCTTCGCGCTTTTTTCTGTGTAACAGAATAGTAAGAATGACCTATTGTTATTCAATTTTCACCGAATTTCCGAGATATGTAAATTTTCGAATTTTGGAGACATTACATATTGAGCGATAGTCAACGCTGCACTTTGTCTAACAAAAGGGGGCAATTATTCAAATATTATATCCCCGAGCGAGAATGAAATTGTCCCACGGTTCCACGACGGCCTAGAAACCGTATATATACGTGATGTGGATACTATATTAGTTCTTTGTTTTGCTTTAACACATATAAAGATAAATAATATAAAGCAAATAAAATATAGAAACGATCAAATAAAATATTAAAATATGCAAGAAATAGATTGAGTCTTAAATTCTTAAAAGGGTATAATTTCCTGCATTAGAGTAAAAGCCGCAATCTGTGAAACCGCAGGTGTGACGGCATCACCTCCTATCCTATAACATATACGGAAACCTTTGCATCAGCCATTTCTTGTGAATTATCGAGGGCCCTCTTTAAATATTGATGCTCTACAGTGAAACTACTTTGTATCGATTTAAAAGTCCCTGTTAAATTTTATATGTGAAAGTTGTAAAATTGAATAATTAAATCTACGTAATTTTGTGATATTTACTGTTAATATTATAGTTATTATAGTATTATTGATTACTTATTGAAGAAATCACCACCCACCAGACAAAACAAATTATGTAATATTTTCATTTCTTCGTTCTGGCGACAAAGCAAAGCAGCGTTGAATTCCGCTACACAACACGCAATGAATCAGAGCGAAGTGTCTCAACACTACGCTTCAGGATACAGCGCAAGGCTAACAAAAAATAAATTATCTTTAAATGAAATATTACGTCTCCTTTGTGTAAACAGCCCTAAACTGTAGATGGATCAGTCATGTCATTTACATATTTATTGCCTAGTACATGTTGACTGTTGAAGTAAACAAATAAAATTAATAGTAATAATTTAAATAAATATTTAAAAACATGAAAATGCTCAAATAATCAATGTCAAAGACATCTGTTATTATACATTTTGCAACTAAGCAGTTCTAATAAAAAATTATAACTTCTAACTAATAAAACAAAAACCAAATGTGAATCTTAGTAGTAGACTAACAGAATTTATCATTTAAAGCCAAATAAATTCATAACTGAGGCTATATATTTAGAATTTAATTTGTCCCCAAGGATTTTGGCCCAAAGTTACAGTCAGAAGCTGCAACGGACAGTTGTGTTGAAAGCGGTACATAAATTACGATGTTTGGAAAGTGTCAAGCTGGATTTACGGGACTCCTCATAAAACTATATGGGAGTGGTTGATAGCTCATCTCTCATGCAACATGCGACCTAATTAAACATTTCATTTGAGTGCTGCGAGGCTTTTAACGATTTAGGTTTAAATATATACGAAAGTAAAAAAAATAAATTATATGAGATTGAAAAAATGTTATGTAGGGTAGGCGGAAGGAACCTGGGAACCTTGTATTAAGATACACCATTCCAATTAAGACACTTCGTTCCGCATCTTGCGCCGAATTTTGAGGACATTATGTATTGAGTGGGAAAATCAACACTTTGCCTCTTCAATAGAGCGAAGAAATTAAAATAATTCATATTTTATTCCCCCGACTGGGAATTGAATCCACAACTGCCATTATTATATACTGTTTTATGATTTTCCTATATTTATAACTATATAAATATGTTGTTCCTTAGATCATAAAGATATTCATTTTCCGAGCTAACATAGAATAGCGAAATCTTTAAAAATTGCTCTAAATATCGTTCTATGGCCA
This sequence comes from Heliconius hewitsoni, assembly GCA_018230445.1. Taxonomy (NCBI): domain Eukaryota; kingdom Metazoa; phylum Arthropoda; class Insecta; order Lepidoptera; family Nymphalidae; genus Heliconius; species Heliconius hewitsoni. Next base: position 931 of record DWAN01001823.1, on the reverse strand, counting down.
ACGGCTTGACCTACGTCCTACATAAACATTTACGAAATTAATAGTTTCTGGGAACGACATGTTAGCCCAATAATATATTAACTACATTAATTACACACAAGAGACAGCTTCATAACTAATATAAAATATGTTATGTGTATGTATGACAACTAAAATCATCAATTATTTAGCATATAAAATATCATTATCATCCATCAAAACAAATCTAATGTAAGTTATTAGACTCAAATAACGCTTGTGTGCTCGATTGCCACTCGAAAAATGAAATATTTTTTTATACTTTCGTTTCGGCAACGAGGATAAGCGCGCCGTTGAGTTCCGCCACTCAACAAGCAATGCCTTAATGGGAACAAAGACTTTTAACACAGGGCCCCCAGATTCCCTCTGCCTACCCTGCTAAGTGCGAGATACAGTGGGAAGGTCAAAAAAAAGAATAAATTAATATATTTCAAACAAAATTAAGCACCACAACAGACAAGGTAAAGCCATCTTACTTAATAAGGCGTACGGCGGACGATTCGTGTGATTTAGGTATAAGAGCACACAAATATAATGAATTCGCTTACGAAGCGTTGCGATCCTTGGATCATTGAATATAGATGAGGGATCAAAGAAAATTACGAGTCCTCGATAAAATTTTGCGCTGCGCTAAGAAATTCCACTTACTTCCTCGTTTGTGTGTTTTAATGCTATTATTTTATGATGGAAATCTGTAGATTAAACACTAGTAATATATTATTTTGTCACCTTATATTATATAATAATTAAATAATAATAATAATCAGTTTCACGCTGTATCACGCACACAGAGGGAAAATAGTGTTAAGACACTCCGTTCCCCACTTTCTGCAGAACTTTACGTGTTGAGTGGCAGAGCTCAACGCCGCGCTTTCCCTCGACACCAGAGCGAAGAAATGGAAATATAAATTTA
>DWAN01001822.1:0-16650 GCA_018230445.1 Heliconius hewitsoni | reverse complement strand
AGACAAAAGCGTGGTCTATTACGTAACCGATATGTCTGAATCACAGCTAAATCAGTTTTTTGTGTTGCCCTTTAACCGTATAAGTTTCCCATTTTACGATACTACTTAATGTGTTTGCTTTGGCCTCAATATGGGTGGTCTTTTAATGTTACTTCATCCGTGTCCTAAGGTTTTTGTCAAGTCAAAGATTTTAAAATATTATCTTTTAGTTAGTATACTATCTTTTAGTTAGAGGCCAGTCGTAGCGCAGCGGCACGAAGTATGACTGTAAAACCGATTGGTTGTGCTGATTTTTTTTTAGTTAGTATATAGAATAAATAAAGTAAATACACTACTAAAGATTTAGTGGAATGAAAAGTTTATTTATACTATAGGTATTATTATTAGTTTAGTGTTAATATTCGAAAAACCAGAAAACCAATCGAAATTCGAAGACAAATTATAAAGTTAGACTATTGTTAATAATCCATTTCTTCACAGGGATCGTGTCATATGACGTCGTGACGTTACGATAGTGAGTTCAAATCTCACTCAGATCAATATTGATAATGGGTATTGAGGCCGTCGCAGCGCAGTGAAATAATGCGTCTCATTCTAAACGTAATGGATATGGGTTCGATCCTGTATCGGGGGAACGACTACATTTAAATTGTTTGCATTTCTCCTCTCTGAAAGAAAAATACAGCGTTAAGTTGCGTTACTCAACACGCAATCTCTAGAACAACCAGGGAGAAATAGATAAACTAGAGTGTCTTAACTCTAGTTTCCCTCCGCCTACCACTATGCGGATAGAAACGTGAAGCTGAAGAAGGATATATTTTCCTTCGATTTAACAGTGCACATATACATTTAGATTTTTATCAATACTCAACAGTATTGATAATCTAAAACTACCTAGCAAAATGCGGAAGTTGCATGATGAATATAAAAAAACACATTTTATTATTTAATCTAAAATACAACTTAATTTTTCGACATAAATATTTTACAGTTCCACGTACAAAGATCGTAAAGTCCCAACGTTCTCGAACTCCTCCACGCTATAATATTTCGCATAATATGCACGCACGAGTGGTCCTTTTGTTTATAGCCGAGCTTTTCATATATTTTACGATTTCACAGAGTATAAGCTTTTGTTCTAAATACCTCAAAAGTCCATTGTATTCAATGGTAGGTATGGCCTGGCTTATTGCCGAACTTTTTGAAGTTTTTGTAGAGTTCCGTACCTCATAAGGTAAAAACGGAACTATTGTAGGATCACTTTGTTGTCCGTCTGTCAATAAAATTTGTATATGTTAAATTTTTTACATCCAAGGGTAAAGTTTGTTAATTTACGGGCTATAAAAAAAGCTTTACACTGTTATTACATATAATTTACACGTTAAATTATATAAAAAATGCAAGTTTAGCATGTTTTTGTAATTTTTATATGTTAGTAGGTGATGCGGCTAACAGACATGACTTAGAGAATTGTATTTCCACGGGTGTGACTCGTAATTATTATGGTAATTATACCTACTTGCTAATCGTAGTAGTTACTTACGTACTTTGTAATACCCAGTCATCTTAAAACGTTTATTGTTGTTATATTTATAAATATTTATTGTGCGTTTTGCGGTTATGTAGGCGAAAACATAAAATAATACTTCGTGGCTCAGTGGCAAAGCGCGATGGCTTTTGGTTCGATTCACATTCCTCCCTCTGATAACATGACATGGCGCGGTGGTAGGTAACTTTTTCCCCTTATTTCGAAACATTGCGTAAAGAAAGTAAAGCTATAATGGCCACAGAAATATTTGCCGGTCTTCCACGATGTAATGACAACATCTGACGTAGTGATGCGCCCCACATGCCGGTTACGTGTCAGATGTTACGTAAACTGACGTAAAAACATTTTGTCCCACTTACGGGCCCACATTATGTATTTATAAACTGACAGACATCAGCCCACATGAATGATTTGTAAACAAATATTTATTTGGAGATTTTGTATTGATGTTGTTATTTGTCTGTTGAAGTCATTAGTTTAGATGTATTGACTACAATTGGTGATGATTGTTATTATAATTGCTTGAAGCTTGCGCTACGGTGTGTCGATCAGCATCGTGACTGTAAACGCGATGAATAGTAGGCTCGATTCCTACTCGGAAAAAGTCCAGTAAATTCTGCGACTCAACAAGCAATGTCTCGATTCGGGCGGTAAATGCAGAACAGAGTGTCTTGACTGTAGGTTGTAGCTTAACACTAGCTGGCTTCCCTGTATGCGGGCTAATGCAGAAAAAATCATATATTTATTATGTGTAATAATAGTAAACTAGATATCAAAGTCTACTTTGGCCACTAATAAATAATTAATATAAATTTATTTATCTTTTTATGCACTTAAATGTGCTGTACTACAGAAGATTGGTTAACTCAATAATAATCTTGTGCACACGCGTACTACTATTATAGTAATCAATGAAGCGGCAATGCTATTCGATATTTGAGTTCAATTTAAAATCTTAGTTATTAACGTTTATTATAAGTTCAAAGATCTATATATATATTTTCCAATCTGTATAGACATCGTACGTAATAATCAAATGTGTGAATAATGGACAACGAAGTGAGGGGAGAAGGTGTCCTGATCGTTATCATCACGCCTGCCCACAGTAAATGTATATACAGCGTGTTTGCATTACACTACTATTTGATATTTTTGGCGCAATTAGACAGAAGCTGTTATTTCGTGACATAAGGTGCCGTTATTCAGCTTCACGCTGTATCCCGCATTCAGCAAGGTAGGCAGAGGGAAACTAGTATTAACACACTCAGATCCCCACTTTCCGCCGAATTCTGGAGCCATTGCGTGTTAAGTGGTTGAATCAACGCCGCGCTTTGCCTCAACATTAGAAATGAAAATATAAATTTAAATGAATATTTATTTCCTCGAGTGGGGATCGGCCCCTCAGTCAATCACGTTTACAATCTTACTTTGTGCCACTGCGTCACGATAGGTCTATCGTCATTTTCCGTTATAATTGATAGATTTCTATTAAATTGGTAATCAAAATTGCGATTTGCGATTGTAAATAAACTTTTTATTTAAAGTACGTATAATATTCTGTAACAAATATGAAAAATGTATTAGCGGCCAAATTAAATAAAAAATTAGGTTACATATATTATACGTAAATCAACCATGTGAAACTTATAGATGCCGTCATGGCGCACTGGAACAGTGTCTGACCGTAAAGACGATGATTCTAAGTGCGAATACTACTTTGGGAAATTAATTATTATCATGCCCCGCTCTCGTTAAAAATGCGGTGATTTCCACCATCCAACACTTCATTTCCATTTTGGGCGGAAAGTGGAGAACGGAGTCTTAACATCAGTTTCGTTTACCTACCCTGCTGACATCCGGATAAACCCAAAAACAAAAAAAAATGATTTAAATGCAACAAAAGGATAGAATCTATATTAAATATCTATATCTACATATTTTGTAATAATTCTCTGTCATTTTTCAATAGGTCGTTAGTGTAATGCGGGTAGGCAATGAGGTCTGTTTATCTTGATACTTCTGGCCTCCGCATGTGTGTCATTGTCACTGAGCGGTGGACAAGTTTTTTTTCTCTAATTTATCTCAAAATTGTATCTCAAATTATATTATTTTTCTAAACAAGCAAATAAGCTACATATTATGTGACTTATATACATATTTTGATTAGTAATAGACAAAGTTTGTATCTAATTTTCTGTTCTATTTCTTTGGAAAATGTAATAGATTCTTGATTTACTATTGTTATTTTGTATGTTTCATTGGCTCTGCTAACCACCACATGTGTAGATTTATGAAGTTAGTGACACGATTTAATGTGTTGTGTTCAATACGTGCAAGAAGCAGGCACGGCATCTAAATTTAAATACTAAAATTATAAAGTTGAAGAGTTCGTTTGGTTGAATGCTTTATATCAGGGGTTCCCAAACTTTTCTCGATCAAGGACCACTTTCATATCATTCTTGGTAGCAGAGACCACTGTGCATGTAGGAATAATAAAAATTACCTGTGATAATCAAACAAAAACTTCTCCTCACCATCCCCAGTCATAAAATTAAAATCGTTCGCGGACCATATTAAGGCTTCTGCGGACCACTAGTGGTCCGCGAACCCCTGGTTGGGAACCAGTGCTCTATATGCTCTAATGCTCAGTTACTACCAGTTCGAGATGAATAAAATATTTTTGTATTAGGTAGGTTGTCTGTTTGCATAGCGAGACGGTCGTGGCGCAGGCGCATAAATGTGCGACTGGAAACACGGCGGTGGGGGTTCCATTTCCACTCGCTTGAATTCAATGTTTTATATTTTGATTTCCTCACTCTGTTCACATGCTCTGCAAATACCTTAAAATTTCGCAAGTCGCAGGTAAAAACTAGTACTATATAAACTGTGACATATCACTTCTCTAATTTATTAAAATCACAAAATCTTAAGCTCTTTTTAGCACATATATTTGTATATAAATTATAAATGTATAATTGTACATATTACATTGGAATATTTCGAATAGAGCAGTAGAATATAACTGTTCAACTATAACTTAATGTCGCTCTGTATACCACACGCGAGTAACCTTTTTTTTTTGCTTGCCTCATTAGAATTTGAGTCCAAAACGGGGTCAAGTATAATAAGAGGATTATGTTAACACTATCCATGATTATCTTATCATATATTAACATTTCTCATGAGTAAACTCGTATTAGAAATTTTAAAAAATAATAAAGTAAAATGTCGTAATATTAAGTTCCGTATATTAATTTAAAATATATTATTTATAAGGATCTAATCAATATCATCATTTTACATTTAAAAATAACGATCGCTATAAATAAATTACTATTTCTGCGTTATAGGCTTATTTATTGAGTTAGCTATTAAGTGGCCGCAAAAAGTCCTATGCGAAGATATTTTTATATCATTCCCTTATAAGTCAGTATTATTGTATTTATATTCTAGTATAAAAGATACTCAAGTAAAGTTATATTGTTCAACCAACCATGCACGAGATATTGATTCGTAGTAAGAATTAATAGGATTATCCAGACGACCTATTTATGTAGAATGTAGATCTTATTTCATATTGATACAGAATAAAAGAATAGAGAAATTATACGTTCGTCATACGTCTTTTTTTTATACAAATATAACATTTTTTAACACATATTTGCTCTAATTTTGATTTGATCTTGTGCTTCCGATAAGTATTTTTAAATATAATTGTAGTTTTAATAAGATTTTAATTAATTTAAATTAATATTTAGATTTTACCGCTTTGGGGTTGAGGAAAAACGCGGCATTGAGTTCTGCCACTCAATTCGCTGTTGCTGTGCGCGGGATACAGCGTGAAGCAGATTTTTTTTTCAATATAAAAATAAGAATTTATCACATCATAGGGACAATAACATAACGTCAATGTTTATTTATAAACACCTGTAATAAAATATGCTGTTAAAGGTGACCAACTGAAACCACCGCGTTGGGTTTTCTATGCTGACAATGAAATGTAACCTAGACATAATATTATTATCTTCCGCATTATTCATAGACATTCACAAAGAACCTACGCGTATATCATTACAGTTTACGGCCTATTTAAGATATTTCATGTTGAATGGAGGAACTTAACGCCGCAGAGTTCTAATGTTTATAACGGTCTATGCGGATAATATAATAAGAAGTAGGAATTTACATTCAATGTATTCTTTACTCAAACAGATTTTTGCAAACACTTTTGACTATCGAGTGACGGTGAAAAAGAAACTCAACTGCAGTTCGATCCAAATGGATTGTCTTCTGTTTACGTTTTTTCACGCTTAGTAGAGTTTAAATCTATATACATTGAATAGTTTATATATTAAAGACTTATGTACATAATATTATTAGATCCTATTAAACAAAGTAAGCTATACTAGATTAGCTTAGCGGTGTGCATTCGTTGAACTTTTTGCCCGCATTCCGCTTCCCCGTTATCCCATTATGGCGTATCTCGACGAGTCGATTGTTTGTATTACCCAATAGGCATTGGATACTTACTATCTTTGGAGTTTATTGTTGTAATGTTCGTTTGTTTTGACATGTAAAATCAAGATTGTCGGTTTATAATTTTATTAATAGAATTAGTTCGTCGTGGCTCGGTAGCACCCTGTTATCGAATCGTAGAAAAAATCGACGGCTGTGAGTTCTAATATCAGTTAGGGTACTGGTTAATTTTATTGGCAAAAAAATTCTTAACAAGATGTTTCCTGTGTCTACCCCGGCTATGTGCACATTAGAAATGATAGTCATTTCTTATCATCATCATGTCATTTGATTTAAAAAAAAAGAAAAGATTTTTTTAATTTATTTATTGGTACTTTAGTATTATTACCATTTGTACCTACTGCTTAGTTGATTTCTAAAGATAATTCAAAATGTCCTTTTCCTTATACCTGTACAACAAAATCATCAAAGTTAATTTATTGTCCGGAAACTATCACGCCATATTGATCAACCAATAGTAGGTACCGTACCTGGTACACGCCACACATTGTGTATATTGACATATAACGGGGAAATGGTAATAACCGCCTTATTTAATTGCTGCAATAACAGGTTGTGAGTTCAGTTCCCACTTGAGGAAATGTAATATTTAATATTTTCATTTGCTCGCTCTGGTAACGAGGCAAAGCGCGGCATTGAGTACTGCCACTCAACACACTGTGCCTCCAGTATTCGGCGGAGAATGGGGAACGGAGGTGTTTTAATGGGAACAGAGTATCTTAACACTAGTTTCCCAGGTTCCCTTGGCTACCTAGCGGGGGATACAGCGTGAAGTATAAAAATTTTAAATATAAATTTGAGTACGCGCCCATTGGGGATAACACGTTCAGATTTTTTAAGGGACTATTTACTTACTCACAATTTAACCATCTCTTCATCAAATATTCTAAATAATAAAATTTCCTCGCTGACGCAACCCATATTTCATTTGCAACATAATTAGCGAGCTATTACACCACAGAATCACATTACATAGCGTCTTCAAAGAAGTCTGAAGCGCGTAATACATAATCTTTTTCTTTTTATTATCTGTATAAATAAAACGGATGTTATATATAGAAGGTATATTTATTTTCACTTTCATTCAGTGGGTAGAGAAAACAAAGAAAATCAATACTTCAATATAATAATTTTGCTTCAACGAGGGTGTCGCGATGGTTGTTGGCTTCCTTCAATTAACACGCAGTGTCTCGACTTAGATCAGAATGTAGAGGACGGAGTGTCTTGACACTATGTTTTCTTAACAAACGCTGCTATCTGTGGGACTAAACCATTACATAAGAACTTACAATCATTGCATGTCGCCATATAATTTCAAATTTCATCACGACATAGTAGGATTTTATTTTATGTAAAAGGACTACTGTCCCAAATTACTTTATCGATATTCAACATTATTTAACGTATATTTGGCTAGTGGGTCAGTAACTAGACACGACGATTGAGCATTCTCATTTGAAAAAAAAAACATATATGTTAAAAATAATTTTAATTTCCTCACTCTCTATAGAAAATTCCGTTCTTCCCTTTCCGCCGAATTCCGGAGGCGTGTTGAGTGGCGGAATTTAGCGCCGCGATTTGCCTTTTCACCAGTGCGAGGATATGAAAATATTTAATATTTAATTTCCATAGTCAAAATTCGAAACCACAACTTGTAGTTTATTAAATTTATTTAATTCATTTATTTTGATTTTTGCACGTAACGTAAGCAATATCTAATGATGCTTATTACCTACTACATTTGAATGGTTATTGCATTTCTCATCGTAACAGTGCGTTGAACTCTGTTTTTGCGTATCGGTTGCCGGTCGCGAAGTTTTTTTATCTAGATGCTGAGAAACACTCCTTGTTTGTGAGTGCATCGAACTCGACATTATTGTACTTGACTTTTTTAATGTTTAATAACTATTTGTTTATATTTCATCATATCTTATATTGTAAAATCAAAATCTAAGCAGATTTACGCTGTATCCCACACACAGCATGGTAGGCAGAGGGAAGCTAGTGTTAGGACACTCCTTTCCCTACTTTCCACACCGAATTTTTCGAGGCATTGCGTGTAGAGTTGCAGAACTCAACGGCGCGCTTTGCCTCGACATCAGAGCGAAGAAATGTAAATATAAATTTAAGTAAATATTTCACGTTATCGAGTGGTGGGGATCGAACTCACAAACAGTCGGTTTTACAGTAACACTTTGTGCCCCTGCGCAACGACTCAAATGTAAGAGTTTTTTCCTAAAAAAACAGCAGTGAACACGGCATTTAAATTTCAATTGGTTAAGCCGTTTCTTTGACTGGCGTGCACAAACGCACAAACAATAATTTAAAAAATCTATATTAATTGGTTTCTATTTCATTGCTAAATGCCATCGGTAACAATTTTTCTCATACATCTTCACAGTGAAGGCACCGATGAGTTATGATTTTAATATAAATTTAGATTAGTAGCGCTAGTTACATAATAAGGAAAGGAATATTTCTCTCGAGATCAGTATTTCTCAAATCTATTAAATCAATGTTTTGGAGCTAGTTTACAATGCTTAACAGAGAATTGAAATTCTGATGAAAAATTGAAGGTTCTATATCTTTAAAGGTCCATACAAAATTCGTTAAATAATAGGTTTTATTAAAGTAACGATCTAAATTATATTTTGTTAATTTTGGTGCACACGGACGATATTGACCCATAACATTTGGGGTATGTCTATCATAATATTCATATTTTAGGGTCACTTTAAAAACGATTGATTAATAAACGCATATGAACTTAGATGAAATAGGGGTGGGGTTCCAATCTCACAAAATAATCTATTTATTTGGTTATTTGTTTATGTGACTCATACTACTTCTTTCTTCAAATATGAAATGAAGATGTAAATTACTTTGTTAAATTAAATTATTATAGAGATTTATAATTTTTTGGTTAGTTTGTGTTGTAATCACGTTAAATGATATTTTTAATTATACATTCGATATTTAATTTTATATAATAAAGATTTTTTTTCTATTTCTCACGTACGTATAGCAGGTCAGGCAAAGGAGACCTAGTGTTATGACACTCTTCACGCATTGTCCCATTTACGAGATATTACGTGTTGTGTGGCGAAATTCAACGCCGAATTTTTTTTCTGTTACTAAAGCGAGGAATTGAAAATAGTCCATTCACACGAGTTAGAATCAAATCAAAAACCGCGACGTTTACGTTTACTGCACCACTGAGCCACATTAGTCACAAATTTACTTGTTTATTTATTTTTTTAATCTAATTTACATTCAACATGTAACTTGACCTCGTTATTAGTCGATTTTGATTCGGCAAACTGCTAAAGCGGTTGCGTGTTTTTAATTAGTCAACTGCAAGGACGCACTTAGTCTCGGATGGAACATTGATTGCTACTTATTTGAACTAAGCTATACTCAGTAAGTAGCAGATAAGAATCTACGTAATAGTATGTTATAATATTATTATATTCGATTATTCTCATATATATTCCATCTAGAGTTTCGTAGGTACCAAGTGGGAACCTAAAATCTAGGTACATGATTATCTACGTATGTTACGAATGCCCTTCAATATGGTTTTACATTTAAACATAAAAATTCAGTAAATAAATTTTGCTAAAGAGATTAATTAACTAAAATTATATTTTTTTTCAATCAAACATTACCATGCCAAAATAAGGCATTAAAACTTATGAATTTTATGGAAATTTAAATAATTTATAAAGTTTTTGCTTGACTAACTAATGTACTCAGATACCTGAATACTGAAGTAAAATTTTTCCATGTCATTTATAAATATAAATAATTTGACTAACGACGAACGAACATTAAATAAACGAACATAATTTATTCATTTCGTACGAAATGATTATATATTTTGTTATTTGTATTTTTATCTTGGCATTAGAATAATTAGCCTTGCATACAAAATATCGATGTTAAAATGTCATTGATTGTAATTAAAACGTTGCACGAACGTTAATTAATTGATCTTCGATCGTCAGCAGTATAACATTATTAATTTATACTATACAATGATTTTTCACATTTTTACCGCTTAGCACAGTAGACAAGGACCGAACAGACAGGACCTAGTGTAAAATCCCTAGTTTTCCCCAATCATCCCCGGTTGCGTTCTCCACTCTCCATCCAATTTCGAGAAATTGATTGATTTTCGAGACATTGAGCGGCCGAATTTAACGCTGCGCCTTGTCTACAAGAGACACGTAACTTATTACATACAAAGTACTGACGATGAACATACTCATACTCATATGTATTTTTTATATTTCAGACAATAAAATGGCTTAATAAATCCTTTCTATTTTATTTAACACAAAAAAAAACCTTTATGGTTCATTAAAAAATTGCGAATTAATACACTTTTACAACATTCGAAAAGAAAATTTCACAATACTATTTCACTTTGCTGATCTGAATCATTCACTTCTTTGTTTTACTTAAGAAAAGAACAATGTTCTTTGTGCTAATTACTTGCGTTCACACAGTATTTAAATTGTTGTCATCTTTATCTACATTTTAATAGAGTACATAATACTATAATAATCAGCTGTTCGGTCGTCAGCGCTAGCTGCGTCGGTCTTTGTGTTAGGCCGAGACGCTTTTGGAGACGCTCTGTTTGCTACGACAAAATAAATGAAAACAAATAAAGGCCCTTTCCGCTTTTCTTTTATTTGTTTATGCATAGATTTATAGTTTCTCTGTATAGTATAGTATATTGTGAAATCCTGCGATTTGTTATATTTTAACGTGTTTACCTTTCATATTTTAGTAAAATTATATTTTATAACTATATAAACATACAATTATGATGTATGATTAATGATGTTGACAGTTAGTCAGACGACGCGACGTCCTAATTAGTTAATTAACTGAAAATGATACGTCATCAACGAACTCTCGTATGAAACTGCAACGTCCCGCGTACGGTGCGCGTCAAAATAATTATTATCGGCGGCCGGTTTCCGCACGTGTGGTGCGGCGTGGTGCGCCACCGGGGCCTGCGCCAGTTGACTGCTCGACGCCTCCCGAGCCTCACGCACGCCACACACTACACTATCCCGCAGTTCCCTGCTCCCCTGACCTAGCTCTATTGCGTAACTGATATAATACGTCATGATGCAACTTCGTCACTAACGCACGACACGTGCTCACCCCGCGGTGTCCGCCGCCCTTGTCCAATCCTAGGAGGACGAGGGGTATCGTCGCGTCTCCGACACCCAATCGCGGCTCGTTTACGAGTTCAACCCGACGAAACGCGGAAATTACCGACAGGAATCGAAAACTGCGGCAACCCCCAGTGCAGCTTCAGCCCCCAACATGGCGACTATGGTCGCCGCGCCGGCTACGATCACCAAAAAGCCGTCCATAAAAAAATACCGCGCGCCGACGCCGCCGAACAAAATATTGGATGAGAACAGTGAAAGTGATAAAGACAAAGAGAACAATGTGATCGAACGGGAAGAAAACGATAACGACCAATGTATACAAACAAAACAGGATGACAAACCGGCGTTAGAGGGTTCGCCGGTTATTCGAAGAGTCGGGTCGAGATTGAACGGCAATGTTGACAGGAGCTCCGTGCTTTCTAAAGCGGCTATGTTCGAGGCCGGCAGCCCCAGGTCCAAGGAGAAGGATCCCGCCGAAATGTCACTCAGGGAACGTAAAGCTTTGTTTGAAAAGAATAAGGGTGCCGCAATTCTGCCCAAGGCTGCCTTCGGGCTCGCACCCTCCGTTAAGACACTTCACGGAGACGCTAAAGGTAAGTCAAAGTTTATTTTTATTCAGTGCCGATGGTAATACACATACATGCCGACTTTTGTTTGTAGTATTTCACTGTAGATACGTAGTCACACGTTTTTTGTACTTTGTCACATAACTTAGGATTTTTTTCACAACATTCAGGTAGTTAGTTATAGAAGTTATGGTTAAACTTAATATTAGGACAAATATATTAGGTTGAAATCCATTAGGCTTGAAATAATAGATATTATTATTATTAATTTTTTTTTTAAGTTAATGATATTAGTTGAAAACACCGTGTTAAAGTAACTTTTATTTTATTATATTATTTTAAAAATGGTTAACTTTAATTGCAATTAAGAATTGAAATTATAATGTTATAAAAATTAAGCGGATAATAGTGAATGTTTATTTTCGACGTAAACCGAATTTGCGTCATAGTATAAATAATAATACTGTTAGCCTACTTTTAACAAAATACATATTGTGGTATTGGAAACAAACAATGCGACGTCGTGTTTTCAATAGTTTTATGCTTATAGGCACATTTATTAAAATTTAAAGTTTTACAATAGTTTACATGCGAAATAGCTGAATAAATGACTACAACCATATTGTATTAAGGACAGATATATTCTTTTTATATAATTTTGCATAAATTTTAATGTTCGATAATTCGATTCTTCGATTCGATATTTTTTTGATGAAATCAAGATAGAATTCCCGTTAGAATTACAATATCAAAAACATAGAAAGCATATTTTATGTAACGTTAGTGCAAAAAACAAACTGTTTTTACAGTAATATCTAAGAAGGAATTTAATAAGAATATTTGAGGACTTTTGAATATGTTTATATGATCCAAGTAATAATAGTATTTCGCGCAACTACTTCGGTCAGGCCCTACAAAACTGCACAATAATCAATACGGTGCACGGCTGTATCGAAGGTGTTACAGCATCCGGCCGTAGGTTTGTCTTCATAAAGAGACATTTTTCAAAGAATAATTGGGCTTTTTTTTACTTGAAATGTTAGGCTTCATATCTAAATTCTTATATAAATAAGATAATTTAAAAAAGAAATATTGTGTAAATGACTAGGCCAATTAATTTTTAAATAATATGATAAACAGTTAAATGCTTCAGCTTAATCCTAGTCGCAGATTACAAAAAAAAAATAACCAACTAGATTTTTGTATCCGTCTAGCTGATTTAACACAGGTCATTGCATACATCAACATAAAAAGTTCACGATTTCTACACTACAAGTAAATTTAAACCTTATAGCTGAAACTATACAGCTTTTGCTATATAATATAGGTAAGCTTCTAATTTGCCATCATTGAATACAGGTTTTGTTCTCGTCAAGATAAAATGAAATTGCTAGCCAAATTAAATGATCACAAGAAATTGTAATTAACGTACACTTTAAAGTTAAATTTTAGTATTAATGGTTTCGTTGAACTGATTTAATTTAAATGTGTAAAATTTTAATTAGCTACTATCAAAATGAATCGAAAAATTTCTTTATATAATCAATTAATAATATTAAATTTCTAAGTAATAATTAAAATAATTGATTTTAAGTTACAAACGGTAATGATATTTAATATGTTTAAAGATTTTAATTTCCTTTATGACATATTTATTTTATTTTCTGAACAAATTTTATACTATTTGAACCTATCCTATGACGTTGATGTTCTTTAAACAAGAACGGTTCGGTACAGCCGGTTGTATATATTTATATAGCACAAAAAAGTCAGCACTAAGTCGAATAATAATTTCACCAAATAAAAGGCACCTTTGAAATCTCGACGTACGGCGACTGAATAGCATTTTAAACTTGAACCCGTCTTTCTTTGTTTTTAAACATTTTTATCATGTCTGACACTTAACTGTTAAATGATTAGTAGGAGTTAGTTAATTATTTATTTTGAGTTATAGTTCAATTTGTATAATATAATAAATTTATTGTACTAAACTTGTAAATAATAATCTTATTACATGTTAATTAGATGAAATTGTATAGTACTTTTATTTTATTTTTCAAATATAAAATTTTTGTAAACTTGTACGTAGCATAAGTAATTAATATGATTTAACTTCATGCCAAATTAATATTTTTTTTAAAAACTCAAAGATTTGTTCAGGCATCATTGATGCAAATTCGCGTATTTTTAGATTAGACTCGTCACCGCTCTAACAACTTCAATATCAAATAAAACGTAATTATGATCTTTTGTCTTCTTTTTTAGTTCTTCACACAGATAGGTACATATGTAGATATTTAGATTTTATTAAGAAAATTATTCTTGAAAATATTAGAAATAATTATTTTGTATTTTCATCTTCTGTTTGTAGGACAGTATTAATGATTAGATTTACTATCTGAAACTTTATTCGTAATCACTGAAGCTAGCCCTTAACGTATAATAATTTCAGTGTTTAATTGTATCGTTTACGTTTTGAGGAAAATTTTAAATGATTCAATATTTAAATACGTTAAATAAACTAGTTTTCATGTCTCATGTTTCATAATTCACAGAATATTATGACTTGCCAGTATTAAAGAGTCTGTGTCTTATCGAAAAACAAACGAATGACACTGCAGCATTGCATTTTTCAATGAATTCCGGGTAAATGTACAGTTAATAATAATAAATTTTAGAAAAAAAAATAGTAAAGCAATGTAACTTAATTTTTAAAACCACCTTACCGGTATTTCTATTGTATATAGCAATAGTCTAGTCACTTGATATTGATTTTGTAATGATTTGTATGATAAAATTCTCTAAATTTATTTTAAACAAATTTACAAAATTGTAAAATAGCATATCCAATATTTAGGTATTCTTTTATACTTTACACATTTGTAAATTTTCTTCCTTATTTCAGTCATCTGTATTCACTGTGAATTATTGCGTAGACGTCTAGACTATACTAAGTTAGCAATTTAAAGGAGTGTCTGCAACCTTCTGTCCACTTAAATTTAGATAGATTGATATAAATTATATGAGATATATAGAATTTTCACTAATTTAATCAAATTTAGATAATACTGGTGCCGTCCGTCAAACGTCACGACCTCCAAGTCAATTAAGTACAAAATATGAAAATTGCTGTACTGATTTTTCCTCCTTCCTTTAGTTTTCTATTGATAGATTAATAAACATTATAGCAGGAAAAACCAATGTTAAGAGACACTCCGTTCTCCGCTTCCCTGTTTTCCTTATTTTTTCCTAATATTGTTGAAGTTATACATTTTTACCGGTAAATAACTTGAAGAATTTTACCTAATCTGACATTATCCTTGCCCCATATACCTATATTTCTAATACGTAATACAAAACTGGTTCTCACTCCTAATGCTCATGCTTCACAGCTATGTATCGAATTCGCGTAGTTAACGAGCGGTATCGCTTACATTATACTATACCACAACCATCTGTGTGGTTTAATATAACTTAAAGTATTGTTTACATGTATTTATGTATTATGAGTAATTATTATGTTAACTACCGTGACGCTTAGTGGGCAAGTGGTTGAGATGTCGGAGATTATAGATTCAATTTTAATTTCGTTCATATATATATTTTTAATACTGTTGTCGTGAACAGAAATGTAGTTTTTAAAAAAAAATATGTATTTAAGCTTTTCGTAGCCATTTTGATAGATATTGCAGAGTAAAAAATGTTATATAGGTCAGTCATTTATTCCAAAAGCCGAGAGTGAATATATCGTCAGCATCAACTATAACAACAAAAAGATTTTCACATATTAAATGTACATGAATATGCATGTATTCTTTGTATAATCATTTTGTTCTACATTCACGTAATCCTGTTAAAAACAAATGTTAAAATAAAATTATCTTTTTCTTATTATAACGAATAATTTAATATTCTTATAACCCAATTGTAGGAGGCATTGAGACATTGAGTTCCGCCACTCAACACATAATTCCTCGAGAATTTGGCGGTAAGTGTCTTAATCGGTAAACAGTGTCTTAACACCAGGTCCCCAGGTTCCCTCTGCCTACCCTAATATATGCGGAATTTGACGAGAAGTGTTTTTTTTTTTGTAATTTGCGACTAGGATTAAGTTAAAGCATTTAACTATTTATAATATTATTTTCATAAAATAATTGGCCCTATCAATTTACCTATGCCATCTTACTATTTTTTCTGCCCATCATGCCATAAGTGAAAAAAAAATTGTATTCCTTACCTACTCCTTATTATTTATAATGTAATTTGCTAATCTGCAATTAATATTAAAATGCATGGCTTTTTTTTTCTAGCTTCACCCTGGTACATACACATAGCAGAGTAAACCTGGGAACCTAATGTTGTGTGTTGATTGGCGGAACCATACGCCCCGCTTTGCCTTGTTACCGTACAGTAAAATTAAAATATTAAATATTTCATTTCTTCAATTGTGAATTGAAGCCACAACCTGTCGCGTTTACATAAGCACTCTTGTGCCCCTGCACCACGAATTACCTAAAAGTTAATATTCATTTAATTAACTCTTCAATTTATCAAATCCTTGTAAAACATACAAATTAAAATATTCATCAAATTTAGTACTTACATATATCTATAGATAAACGCCATGTTTCATATATTTGTTAAATCAATATTTTCCACAACGATCAATGCTTCACTGCAACGACGGGACTTTTCCTGTAACACAAACAGACATCGCGTTGGCTTGTTTAATGTGTTATTAATGATCCCGATTCTAAACATTTACAGTTGTGGTCGCTTCGAAATCTATTATTTATGTTCAATCTAT
>DWAN01001821.1:0-16652 GCA_018230445.1 Heliconius hewitsoni | reverse complement strand
GAACTCAACGCCGCGCTTTGCCTTTACACCAGAGCGAAGAAATGAAAATATAAATGTTAATATTTTAACTTCTGGAGTCGGGATCGACCCACAACCAGTCGATTTTACAGTCACACACTGTGACCCTGTGCCGCGACTGGCCTCTGTACCGGATATGGGTGTCTTTAATTTTTTATCTTTAGGAATCTCTAGTAGTTAGTAACGTTGCCAAGTAATAATGATTAGATTTGGCTACCTTCCGCCTATATAAAATCGTTTTATATATCAAATAATTAATTGTAAAACCAGATTAGGTAAATGTATTTTATAATGTTACCAGAAAGTTCATATAAACAAAAAAAAACTAGTATAAAAACAATTTTAAAAAATGGTAAATATTTAAATAATATAGCACATACCCTATTAGAAGATCACAAATGAAATGTAAGCATGTTTCTACAGCATTAATTGTGTCGATTGCTGAATAATGTACGAGACACCTTATTATAGCTGATAATGCATGACTCGAGTGTTCTTCATCGTAGAATCGTTTTATTCGCCATAATAAACGGATGCATTGCAAAATTGATCTATTTATATTTTAATAAATTATAAAGTTCAAAAATTAAATTAAATTAGCTTCGCGCTGTATCCCGCACTCAGCAGGGTAGGCAGAGGGAACATAGTGTTAAGACACTCCATTCCCCACTTTCCGCCAAAGCCTGGAGGCATTGCGTGTTGAGTGACGGAGCTCAACGCTGCGCTTTGCCTCGACACTAGAGCGAATAAATTAAAATACTAATTTAAATAAATATTTCATGTCCTCGAGTGGGGATCGAACCCACAACCAGTCGATTTTGCAGTCACGCTTTATGCCTCTGCGCCACGACTGGCCCCAATTATAAAGTTAATTATTATAATTTTATCATTAAAATGAAATATATTATTAAATTAATAAATGGAGTTACCGAAAAAGAGAAAAATCCAAGTTTGATGTTGCCTCACATAGAAATACAACTATGTCATTATCCAATAAATATTCTATTAGTCTTATTCTCTCATTAGAATTAAAATTATATTTGTTAATTGCTTCAATAACGTATACACATGCTCTACTCTGTGATTCTGTGTCTCTAGAAGTAAGCAACCTTTTTATGTCGCTTAATACATTTTGCCGTCCGTGTGGATTATAAGTTCGATTGAAATTTGTATTAATCAAGCTATGCATTTTGTTAGAAAAACAATATTTATATCACTAATTTTATCATAACTTCTATATATAATGACAATATTTTAACATTTTCGAGGATGTTCTCAAGTAAGTATTTAAAATTCCCGCTAAAAGATTTAGAATTAGAACTCATAAATAAGAAAATTAAGTAATGGCAGCATTGTTTTTTTTTTAATTGATAATTAGATTATTAAAAGTTTAAAAGTACCACTCGATTATGCTATGTGTGACTACAAAAATACTTATTATATATTATGTACTATGGTTATGTCTTATACGACATCATCGATGATCAAGTTGCATTTAATGTATAAAATAACTTTAAAATATATGTAACCACATAGTGTATTATTAACATAGCTTATTTTATCCGCCTATTTTGTATATTTTAAATATAAAAATATTTTTATTAAAAATGCGGTATATAACTAATAACTATAAAGACTCTGTTGTGTTCTCAATAATGAGGCAACATTTTCAAATGTCATTCTCATCTGGTTAGCTAGTATAGCCTTTACTAAACATTGGATTTTGTATTAACTTATCGCTTATAACTTTTAAAACATTGTGAAGCATTAAATTTTAAATCTGGGATTAATTAAACTAGAATTACAATGGTATGGGGACGTTAGTGTTAACGTTATAATATCAAATATTGTCGTTTTATAAGGTGTATTGAAAGCATTCCATCCATGTTTAATACGAGGCTATTGATATTTGCAGTCAGTCATGGAATTTTTGAAAGATTTGCCGTCGTACGATGAGCACAACTTCACATTATTTAATACCGATCATGGCATAAGAAACTGCTCAAAAAGACCTTCAATATACCTCCCCACCAAGGATATTCCTTCTGAACAAAGTTGAGTATAAGATTTCATTTTTTGAATAGTTACAAATTGTTGTTATTTGTGATTATTTCGATAACATCTAAGTAAATAGTTTATGTTAATAATCTGTAAAATATCTTGTATTTTCAGTTATAGTGACCGAAAAGACTAATATTCTATTAAGGTATCTACATCAACAATGGGAGAAAAAGGTAAACAGTTTCTTATAAGAATAGTACTAAGCACAAAAATATTATTTTGCATGTATTTATGGTGAACTAAGTAATTGCTTTGATAAGAGCTTAAAACTATTTAGTCCAAATGAATATTGACATACATAAAGTCATTAACTAAAGTAACTAAATATATGGAATTCCTTAATGTTTTCTCTTTACATATTATTAACACAATATGTTTATATTATAAAGTGAAATAATTTATTTCAGAACAACACTTCACCTAAAAAACGTGATCAAAGCCACATAGAACAAAATGGTGATGAGAGTCGACCCCGAAAAAGGCCTTGTCTAACATCTCCAATCAACTGAAAATATTTGTTTGCATCACTTCCTTTGTGCTTCGGTTACAGACTTTGTGAACACTCAGGCAGTTTTGTATTTACATTTGTATATCACATTTTTAAATCTAATTATACATTAAAGATTGAAACTCACTGGTTCTATGTTTTCTCAAAAGTTAGCTAACATTGTGCCATTTAGCAATGTCTAGAGTATTCGCGCCTATGCTGATTGATTAAGAATTTATATTAAAATATAATTAGCACCATATTTGAAAAATGATTCATTCCATAAACAGTAAGCTTACATAATTATTTTTCTTTTAAATAATTCTTTTACTAAAAGCTATGATTACGAGGGAAAACTAAGGGTCTGCATACTAGAGGAAACAATGTGTTCAGTATTTTTATGGTATGATTGCCGTGTCAGGATATAGACTAGGTTAAATATTAGTATTTCTTTTTAATAAAATTGGCAATTAAAAAAATCCTCTCACAATAACATGATTATATATATTTTTAATCTGTGTGTCATTGACATAGTAAATAGTGATCTAGCGGCATATTAAAGATTATTTTAAACATGTTTTTTTTGTTACATATTATTAGTATATAAATTTTATTAATATATAAGCAGTTATTATTTCTTACCAATATCCATACAACACAATCAAAATAATTTTATGAGTAAATTATAAGTAATGAGAAACTGATGCAAATTGTGTAGCCTTATATTTGAAAATATTTTTTGTTTCATTTGTATGTTTAAGAATTTAATTGTCATATTGCACTTTTATAATTTGATTTTTTCAAAGTGCTTTTTCACACTAAGGAAAGAAAAATATTTTAGAAAACAATTTGTTAACTTAGAATATTCTTGTGTATTGGGTTTAAATGTTCTTGGATTGTGTCCAGTACCACCAACATTATTCTATTATAAATTTTCGGGAATTTTAAAATTTCAGTTGTTTAACAATTATAACAACAGAACAAAGCACATAAGTAGTTTCAAGTAAGCAATAGTTATTGTAAGTTCTATGTAAGTTATTGATGACAGTTGGTAATTTTGTAACATTTTCTGTATAAATATAGTTGTAGCCTGACCTGTAGTGCCAGATTCAGGATTTTGGTTATTTCTATAACACAAAATGACAAATATATTTAATATACAATTTAATATCTTTTATTTTCTCTTTTGGATTTTTCATTTAGAAATTTATTTTAAATCCAAATATTTAAAGCACATCAATTAGTTTTTGTTCTTGGCGTTGGTAAAGTTTCTATAAATTATCAAACCATAATCAAATGATAAAAAAGTTAAATAATATAAATAAAACTACATATTTAGAATTAAAAATAATTTTATTCTAATTTAATAAGTTCCACAAATTGCGGAATCAATCCACAAGCCATGAACAATGTTGAGAAAGGGTATCTAATGGAATAATTTCTCTTAAAGTTAATAGTGATATCTTATTGTACACCTAGAACACCAACTTTAGAACAAGATAGCTAGTAAATATTGTTTAAATTCCATCTAGCCACTTAATTATAAAACATTAACACTAAAATGCAGTTAAAATATTGATATTCCAATTAAAATTTTTAAGATTTGTCCAGCTCTGCTATAACATTAATGTCTAATGTATTTATTGTAAATGTCTTATTTATATAATAAACAACTTAATCTTTAGCAGGCACTTCAATAACTCGGGGTTTGTCAATAATTCTAGCAGTGCGGTTACCCTTCTCAACAATCCCAATAATCCAGGCTTGATAGCCTTCTTGTTTCTCAATATCTTTACAATATGCTGCTGCTTGCTCACGGGGTAAACAAATTAAAAGCCCACCAGAAGTCTCAGGAGCATGTCCTTGTAAAAGCTGGAACATGTTTCCACATGCTTTTGCAACAGCTGCCATTTTAGCAATTACTGGTAAATTATGGATAACAAAAGATACTTCATTCTTTTGGTGTGATGCAAGATTTTGGGCATGCCCCAAAAGACCAAATCCAGTGACATCCGTAGAACCATGAGCATTGTACTTGTGCATGAGACGAGCAGCAATCCTGTTGAGTCTACTCATAGAGTCCATTGCACGATGATAAGCTTTTCTTACATCTTCTTCTGATACTACTAATTTAATTCTGTTCCAACGCTCAGGTTGGTCAAGCCATTGGTGAGCATTTACTGCAACTTGGGTTCCAAGAGGTTTTGTGAGCACTAACACATCACCCATTACTGCATTATCCGGTACAATGTATTCATTTGGCTGACAAATTGTGGTAGCTACTCCCCCAATAGTGCACCAAGGATTGATTACAGTCTGACCACCAGTGACAGACGTGCCGGCTTCTAGTGCTGAATCTTTAAATCCTCTCATGATTAGTGGTATTACTACATCCCGTTCCTTTTCAGTCATTTTTGTGGATACTCCGAGTAACATTAACATATTGTCACATTCAGTAACACCCATTGCATATAAGTCGCTTAGTACATTGGCACACGCTATTTTACCCATCATATAGGGATCGTCAACTAGAGGATAGAAAAAGTCAGTTGTTTGTACCAAACAAAGCCCACCATGTCTCAGCGGGGTTACCGAACAATCCAAACCAATGCCGATGCGCGGGATAGCCACATGCATAAACTGATCTTGGTCCTGTTGAGAATAATCTTGCTGCAAGGATTCAACAAGTTTAGACAGGACATCTTGTGGTACTTTACAGCTTCTTCCTTTTAAGTCGGCGAATCTAGTTAGGCGGAAACTAGCTTCCAAGTCGTGAGCCACAGGGTCGAACGGCCGACGCAAAGCTAATGCATTAGGGTTACCGGCCATTTCTAGTTGCGCTGCAGATAGTGTATCTTGCGCTACACTAGATTGATACGACATATTACACAAAAACAAATTAGTATTTTGATCCACCTTAAGGTAAGTTTATGATAAATGCCGAAATCCGACACGCCGCCAAGTGACGCTTGCAAAATGGCGTCTCCTTTACAAAGAGGAAATGGGAGCCAAAACTTCATTCAAATGATAGATTCTTATTGGTGTTTACAATATGTAAACAAAGAATACTCGATTTCTATTAGCCCATATTATTATAAACTTTCAAATGTACATAGAAAACCGACTTAAGTAGAAAATAACAATATTTATCATATAATGTATTATATATTTTATATTTTACGTAAAAACAAATAAGTTTATCAAATTTAAATTTTTTATATATTTTGTATCTATTACTTAAAATTAAATTAAAAATGTATGGCACGAGGGTTTCAATATATTATCTGTAATTATGTTGCGTATTGCTTGTCTAGATAGCGACTAGATGAGTTGACCAATGGCGATGGAAACAAAACTTTTGTAATTGGTGTATTTCATTTCAGAAAACAACGACTTTTGTTTTTATTGGTCATTATATTATGTAATGGAATATTAACCTTCTATATTTGAATATTTGTATTTTTACGGCGGTTAATTTTTATAGATTAGAATTTAGAATGTAGACTATGTCTTTCTAATTAATAAATAATATATCGTAAATATTCAGAGTTATAACATGAAATTATTCCAATAAATAAAAATGGATAAGTTACAATGGAACAAAGTAGAAAATGAAGCGGGTTATCCGTGTTACATTGAGTAAGTTATCGACTTTCACTAGCCTTTAAATTTTATGATAACAAATAACAATACAATATTTTAATAAAAATGCTTTTTTCAGCAAAAACACCGGGGAACAAATTTATGACCATCCAAAATTTAATAAAATTTTGAAAACTTTAGACGAATACAGTGACATTAAATACAGTGCATACAGAATTGCATTTAAATTATTTTCCCTACAAAGGAGTCTTCAAGGTGAGAGATTATTCAAGTACGCCCAAGATATTAGTAACATTTTATAGTAAATGGAAACAAATTTATGTAAATAACAATGTTTTGCAGCCATTATCACAAATTTGCAATCTTTAAACTTTCAGTGCCACCTTTACGAATAAGTTCAGGTGTATTTGCCCGACATCAGCTCAGCTTGTCTGAAAGCAGCTTATCTCTTGATACAGCAGAACTAGAAGCTGTTCTTGCTGATATTTTCTTTGCTGCTGAAAAAGAAGGCCTTTTTTCTGGCGATGTTGACTTAGCAGTAGACCTTTTGATTAACCTTTTACTTAATGTTTATGATGAGTAAGTGTTTTATTGTCATTTTATTTTGCAACTAGGAAATTAAAAATTTGACTTGTTTCGAAATTCTTGATTTTCTCTTTATTTAAATATTATACATACAGTATTACAATAGCAATGGTTCTCATAATTAGAAATTTTATTTAAATATACTTTTACTATTTCAAAATAAAGCTTTCAAACTTAGCTTAACTGACCAGACTTTGACTTGAGTAATTTTTTAGTATACAATGGAAACTAAAATTTCTTATTTATGTGAATCAAGTATTTTACAGCCAAAAACAGAAGGAACCCAATGTTAGGATATTCCATTCCCCTTTTTTATTGCATGTTGAGTGGCAGAACTGGCACTATGTTTTACTTTACTAACTTATTTTTTTATAAATAAAAATAAATAAATTGAGGCCATTCGTGGTGCAGGGCCACAGAGTTTGACTATAAAATCGACTGGTTGTGGGTTCCATCCCCACTCGAGGAGATAAAATATATAACTTACATTAATATTTTCATTTCTTTGCTCTGGTGTCAAGGCAAGCGCGGTGTTGGGTTCCGCCACTCAACAAGCAACGCCTCCAGGACTCGACGGAAAGTGGGGAACGGTTTGTCTTAACACTAGGTTTCCTCTGCCTACCCTGCTGTGTGCAGGACACAGTGTGAAGCTGATTTAATTTTTTATTATTATAATTTAAGGGACCGAAAAACTCCTATAAGAGTACTGGCAGCAAAAACCTTGTTAATATTACTAAGTGAGGAATCTATATCAGAAAAATGGCTGGCCCTCGCAAATTGCAGTGCAGATCACAATGGATGCGTGTCACCTAAAAGGCTAGGTGCGCTATTAGCACATGTAACAGCTTTACCTAAATACTTGGGATGCCAATGTGATTATATACAGAGTGACATAGATTCATGTTTTGAGAAAGTAAGTCCTTTTTATAACTTTTTTTTTATTTTTATTCATTTACTATAATTTTATTTTACAATAATCTTAATTGATATTGGCAATAAACTCATCCAAGGCTGTTTTTGCATTTCATTCTTTTGTATATTTGGAAATGAATATTTAATTTGAAAGTAAGTTAATGGTATAAGTAAGTTAATTTCTTTTTATTACTTTTGCCCTTTACTCTGCAAAAAACAGAGTAGACAGAGAACTTAGTGTTAAGACACTGTTCTGACCTAGTCTCTGTCAAATCTATTTAGAATTGCATTACAATTCTATTATTGTATTGCCAACCCTAACTTTACTCTTAAAAATTATAGCACCCTGTATCAAATGTCACCATTACTCTCATTTAAACTGGAATACACTAGGTTACTACAGCTTAAATTGGTCTCAAAAATAAAAATGATATTAAAAAAAGTTCATAAAATCAACATTACAGAGTGCAGGCATGCTCGGCATAAGTGCTCAAGCGGTAGCTGAATGGGGCGCCGAACATTGTGCAAGCACTAGATGCCTGACTGTAGTCCAGAGGGTCATAGCTAGTAGAAACTGTTCTAATGCTAGCGCTACTTGTGTTATATGTACACAGCCTCTCATACAGGTAGATATAGAATTAATTTTGTGTTTATTATACCTTTATTATCGATTTTGAGCTAAAATCTTGTGTTAAAAAAATCAACTTCACGCCGTATCACACACATAGCAGGGTAGGCAGAGGGAACCTAGTGTTAAGTCATTCCGTTACCCACTTTCCACCAAGTTCTGGAAGCAATGCGTGTTGAGTGGCGGAACTCAACGCGACGCTTCCTCATAGCAAGGAAATGAAAATATCAAATATTTCGAAAATTCGGCGAAAGGTGAGAAAAGGAAGTGTCTCAATAAGAACTTAACACTAGGTAGAAGGTAGAAGTATCTTAACACTAGGTTCCATCGGCCTACTCTGCTACGTGCGAGATATAGCATAAAACTATAAAAATATAATACACTCATTTTTTCAGGTGCTAAAATTTAAATGTTCAAAGTGCAATCATTTATTCTTTTGTGAAAAATGCTACCTCTATGACAAGGATACATCAAATATTTCTGGCCACAAGAAAACACACGTAGTCCAAGAAATTATTGATGGAGAGGTAATATTTTTAAACAAAATTAAGAGAAAATTTTATGAACAGTATAACAAACACACTATAAACATGTACTATACACATTAGTGTATTAGAAATATTTCATCGTGGGCCTTTTATTTTTTTATTTTTTTAAGTTTTTGGGGCAAATTTTGTTGTAGTTTATAGGGCGGGCCAGCCCGCCTTTCCTACGCCCATGACTATACAGTACGGTCGGTGAGTCGTGGCCGCCCTGATGTCAGCAGTATTTGACTGATTGTAGTACTATTATTACTTTTGATCAATTTGTTCCTGAATGAGTAACGTTCCTGAGTGAGTACAGTAAAAAAAGTTCAGGGCCGACAAGTCTCGTCGACCGTACTATACAGTGTGAGTTTTTGCTTGAGAAATAAATCAAAAGACTATTTTATAGAGGATATTGAATTTTTCTATCTTACTTTTTATTGAATAATTCTTATTTTATAAAATCTTTTTTTTAAATTTTGCCCCCTTAGTCTCATTAAAATTTGTTTTTTTACTTTCAGGTAAAACCAACAGAATGTCTAGGTTTTATGAAAAACATGAAACGATTCTTCTTTTGCACTAAAACGAAAAAGAAAAAAACAAGCAAAAAGAATCGCAAAAGCAAGAATTTAGCATCACAAGGTTCCGTAAGAAGGAAAAACGAGAAACCTGCGATATATACTTCCACTGTAGGGAAGGCGTCTGGCAATAAAGCTAATCCGGCCTTTACGTTACAAGACGTTATAAATCAATTGGAAAATGAAAATAAGTAAGTAAAATATAAGCACTGGCTACTGTTTTCGCCGTCGTGGTGTATTGGAGCAGCATCTTACTACAATCACGTTTACTGTTGTAGATTCGATTTCCACTGAAGCGAAATTTATTTTCATTTCCTTGCTCTTTCTTGCTAGAGCAATAAGAAAAGACGCGGCATTAAGTTACGACACTCGACACGCAATGTCTTGAAATTTAAGTTTCTTCTGCTTACCTGCTGTATGGGGGTTAGTGTGACGTTAAAGAAAAGAATCACTATAACTAAATGAATAACGGATAAACCTTGATTAGTATACGCAGAGTATTCACCTGCGATCGCCAACTCTTCACGAGCGTCCATCAAAGCTCGTACTTTTTCTTCATGGGCGAGCTACTCTCGCTTCTCCCCACCCGGTGACGCTGATAAGACCATCTGAGGTCAACAGAACAGCAATAAGCTAAGTCGAAAAAAAAACCTAGTGTACGCGTACCTAATAACACAATACTAGTGCAAACATATTTACGCATAGAATATCAAATACACCACGAAAATTTAATAAAATTAATATTTCATGTTGTTTTTCAGAGTAATTAAAGAGTTAACGGACCAATTGGAGTCTGTAGCTAAAAGTGACAGTGACGAATTAAAATCTAAAGTCGACCAACACTACAAGCAATTATCTACACAAATAAATAGGCTTAAAACGTTAAAGGTGTAAAGTAGTATATTTTTGTTGTTTTTGTATTATTTATACTCTTGCATATTTCAATTGCTTTCCAATAAAAATCGAACCTAAATTACATCTGGAATACATTGTGTCAGGTCTTGTGGCACAGTGGAGAAGCGTCTGGCTATTGGTTTGATTCGCTTGGGGTAATTAATTATTTTCATTTTCCCACCCTGATAATGGGGCCACACCACGACTATTAATGCCTAATGGACATTACGATAAATATTGCGTTAATTTTTAACTCGATAAAGTGAGTGGCTGTTCTTTAATTTGCCTTTTAATTTACTAGTTCAATAATTGAATTTTCAGTACGGTCGACGAGTTGTAGTCGCCTTAAATTTACCTCTAGATGGCTGCGCAGATTAAATTTTCGAATTTTTCTGCTTCGATTATTTTCTTTCCGATTTAATAATGCGCAAAAGTTTAGAAACCCTAACTTTAGAGCTATCACGACTCATCGATCGTACTGTAATAATTTCTAAATATAATTAAGAATGATATTATCATATTCTTAATAGGATAGCTTACTCAATCAGCAAAACGTGCCCACGGAATACAAAGCAGATGGAAGTGACAGACCTCAAGCCTTCGATCTTTTCAGTCCCATACCGTTGGTAGATGATAAGCAATCAAAAGTTACTGATAACAACCAGCCGAGGGTACTCAGTATGGATTCTGGAAACTTCTCTGTCACTTCTAAGAATCAGAATCTTTTGACAATGTCGGGAGACGCGTTAAAACCTGTAGTGATGCATGCCACATCTGACAGTATATCATCTGTGTCTATGAATGATATGAGCAATTGGTATAATGGTATGTATTTTTTTAATTTTTTTACTTTTCTTTTCTTAGCTTTAATTTTTTGTTGAAAAATGTTCTGATTCGAGTGAATCACATGAAATTCGAAGCCAAATGAAAACCGTTTATATTTAACATATTTTCAATTTCTGTTCTGATTAAGTGTGGCATTCAACACACAATGCCTCAAAAATTAGGCAGTGCGTGGAGAACGGAGTGTCCAAACACTAGGTTCCCTCTGCCTATCCTGCTATACGAGAATATGCGTAAAACTGTTTTAATATTACAGTCTTGAAATTCTTATTAAATCATAACTATTTCAGAAACAGAAACAACCAAGCACAACCAAACACAATTGAACACACAAAGTATATGTGCAACGGAAAAACGCTTCGCCGCTGATTTACAAACAGTGGAGACCAGCAACCACAAGATGAGAGCGTTAAACGCCGATCTCGATACGGTGTTGGATAGATTACAACAGATATTAACACATAATTTTGCAATGGATGGTAAATAGATTTTTGCCTTTATTAGTGTATTGTTTGATGCGGTCATGGCGCAGTAACTATAAAGCCGATGGTTGTCAGTTTGTTGTGTGTTTGTTGTTAGGTTTACCTCTGCCTTTTAACATAATGTCTTAACACTAGGTTTACCTCTGCCTAACCATGCGGGAAAAGGCGTGAAGTAGCAAATAGCTCCACTTAATTCCTTTGCGCTTACAATAGATAAAAAGTATAACATTTGAACGAAACATATTTTTATTTCAGATTCATGTTTCGACAATACTCAGTTACGTGAAACAGCAAACGAAATGGAAGGTCTTTTGGGTACATTAATACGAGGTGTGGAACAGCGCGCTACTTTAAACGCTAGTAAAGGACTCGTCTAGGTTATAGATATGGAAAAAAAAACTAAAATATCTTTTTAATTCATCCATCCACCTTATATGACGTCATTAAATCGCTCGTTTTACAGTATTGTTGAGATTGTTGTTGTTATTGAGATTTCTTAGCTATAAAATTCTTTCAAACTTCAGTCCAAGTTTCCAAGAGGCGCAGGTTCAAATTCCGCTACGTTCATTTATATTACATGTTTCTTAAATAAATATTTTTCTATCCTAACTGTGGAATAACATTTTAAAAATATTAAAAATGTCTACATGATTAATATTTTTAAAATGAATAATTAGAAACATTAATATCGCTACGTTACTGCCGCACCTGAGGCGATTAGGGGTTAAAAACAACAAATTTTGACAATTTAAAAAATCTGGTGGGGAATGGAGTGTCTTAACACTAGATGCTCTCTGCCTATCTAGCTGTGTAAACAAGCTAATCAAATTCAAGTCACTTTGACGTCATAGGGAGTTTATAGTTAAATTGAGTGATGTTATATGGAATTTATATAGTAATTATTATTAAACCGTAATTCGTTCTTATATTGTATATGCTCGATAGTCGATAGCAAAATAATTATATTTAAATGACTTTTTTTTTACTTAGACTTTTTTTTTTATAAATTAAATTGTAGACAATTTTTTTACTATCATTTTGTTAGTATTGTTTCGCTGGTAACGAATATTCTTTTTAATTGACTCTTTATTTACTATTAACTAAATAAGACTTGAAATTATTATCATTTGACTTAAGTATTGGTTGTGTTTAAATATCTATATTACTGTATAAAAGTTGAGAAATTTAATTGGTTGAACACAAACATCTCAGGAACTGTAACAAATGGAAAAAATATTTTTATGTTGCATAGTTCAGTTATCGAACAAGGTTACATATAGCCTTATTAAACTAGGTTAGTATTGTCGATGTGACCCACTGTACCTTGGACACTTAGAATGTGACATACACAACTAAGAATATATACAGGGTGGAAGCGTCAGCGCTCCTTTTACGGCTACAGCATATAGGGTAAAATATTTTAATTAAACCCATACCTAAAGAAATTAATCAAGATACCTCAATAGTTTAGACGTAGGATTTTTTTTTTATTTCACGATGTTTATCCATACGTTTTTCGTGACTATTTCGTAAGTTTGAACTTTACCGCCAATGCCTACCACTTCATTTCCCTATGATGAGTTTATGTGTGCGTGCGTCGTTCTTGACAAATAGCGTTTCATTTTACAACGATGGTTTTATTATTTATTTTGTTTGAAAAAATCACTTTTTCATTTTTGGATTTTTTTTTAAATTGTATTAACTTTTACAGAGTAGTTAAGTGTGGTTTCATTTAAAGCGGTGCTGATAAAAACATCCTGTATATAAAGTTTAGTTTTTAATAATACTCATATATGAAACTCCGTCCCACTGTATCTGGTGCTCAAATAATTTAAGGTTAAAAATAAAATAAAATAACTAGAAAAATAACATGCCATTATATTTTATATAATAAAAAAAAACATTTACATACGGTATATTGTTAAAATAAAATAAAATAATATAAATTATGTCTTAATAAATGTTAAAACTGATTTATTATTACTCAATTACTTTATCGTGTTAAGCGTAAGAACAATATTCGAGATTTAAAATAATTATTAAATCATTAATAATTAACGAATATAGACAAAATTTATTAATTATATAGATAAGTAAATTAGTACTTTTTTAAATATTATTTAAAAAAATGATACAAAGTTCAGATATGATATTCTAATTGCATTTAATTTTTCTAATCCATTGTATGCCATAATTAATTAATAATTTGTTAATAAATCTTTATAAAAAAAGTCAGTTATTAAAAAAAATTGTGTCATGGATGTCTCAATCTGTAGAAATTTCTAATAAAATTATTTTCTACGAAAAATATTTTGCAATTTTTCAATTAAATTCTTTATTGTATAGAATAATAAGTATAAAATTTGTATAGCGCTTAAAATAATATTATTTTTATACATTTTTGGATGAAATATTTTTACTCTTTTCTTTTGGTATTTTTTTTTTCACTTGTATAAATTGAAAAAAGCCTACATCTACAGTCTATTTTGTCTTTCATATTCAGTACATATATATTTTGTTATATCAATAAATTTCATTATATTCTATAAATTTCCTTTTCTAAACTAAGGCTTTCTTTCATGTGCGTCATTAAAATTATAAAAAAATATAACTGAATTATGTTAAAATTTTCAATAGTGTATGTTTAACCTAAAAAATATTTTATAAATCATATATTTTTATTAAACTGTACTTACATATATCTTCAAAATGTAAAACTAATATTTCAAAGTAACTTATATATCTATAAAACGCAATTCGATTGCACAAACACAACCTAGAGTACTTAAAAATTAAATTATAATATTATTAATATCATTTACAAAAAGATCTGTATATTATAATAATATGTAAGTATTAATAATAAATGATTTACAAATGGACGGCTTTCATTTCACTATTATTATCTACATTTGGATACAATTGTTATTAAGTTATTTAATATATTTCTTAAATCTAATTCGCAATAGCGACTAGCTTGAATAAGCTGATATAAAAAGTTAATTTATTAAACTACTTCTTAATTATAAGAAATCGTAGCTATTGAGCTATTATTTTGATTATTATATCATCAATCAATGACAAATCGCGTCGTTGATTTCCGCGAACCAATGTCTCAAAAATTTATCGGAAAGGGGGGAACGGAATGTTTAAAGACTAGGTTCCTCCTGCCTACACGTGGGATGCAACGTCAAATTAACAAAAACTGTCAATCAAAAATGATTTGGCGCCAAATACGCTGCTACAGATAAAAATATAGATTAATTTACATTTCATAAAAGTTATTGTCATATAATTATTAATGGAATCTGGTATTGTTATTTAATTATATTAGACAAATTATATTAATTTCTTTTACTACTGTTTATGAGATATTTGCAACAGTGTGTGAGTAGATGTTTTTCTTTTTCAGTTGAACCATTCTGGTGTATGGCGGTGGGTCCGCCGCGCTCTCTCGTGTAAATGTCTAAGCCGTATTGACCTAAAATTAACAATAAAATATTTAATATTAAGTTGATAATTGCTTTAGTAAATTTTCCTTTAAAAGTACCTATAGATTATAGAATGTCAGAGTACGTTAAGTTATTGTTCATTAACTTTATTGTTATACTGATATATATTTAAATTAAAAACATATGTATATATAAATGATAAAATCAGAATATGAGTACTTAAAAGAAGTTGAGAATACCCAAGTGTTTTATTCTGCATAAAGTGTAAAATTTACAATTGTACTGTTAAAAAAATAAGGCTTAAGTGATGTCTATGGTTCAATAAGCATCCATATTTGTACGAGATTAAAAATTAATTCGTAAAAACAAACAAATACAAAAAATATTTAAAACTCACCTTCCTCCGGAAAAGTAATATAAAACGTGACAATATCATCAGATACGTTTTGCTGCACGTATTTAGAGAGCCGTTTCTCATCCACGCCGTTTTTGTGTAAGGTCGCCATGAAGTCGGCAAGGGGACGCGACATGCGGAACTGGATCTCAAGTTCACGACCCGCGAATACTAGCGCTTCCTGGAAAAAATATATTATAATAACTTCAAATAGTATCTTGTATATAACAGGGTATGCAGATAGACCTAGTTAGTGCCTTTGCTTGCCGCCTGAATTCGAGACATTGGTAAGTAGCGGAACTCAATGTCGCATTTTGATTTACTAAACCGGTTATATATAATTTTATTAATCTTTTGAGTGGAGGTCGAACTCACAACTGTCGCACTGCGCCACTACAAGCAAAAAGAAAATTAGATATTATATGTATATAAGTATATTGTTATAATTATGTCGGTTTTGAGGTCGTGGGTTCCAATCACGTTTAAAGCTATAACTTAACTTATTCATACTAGTTTTTACAAAAATATTAAGCCAAATATGCGTTCATCTTGGAAATTGCGGATTACTTAGTGAGTTATTTTATTACGACAATAGAGTTGATAGTAATATGTAATGCAATAATTGATTTAAATTCTTTAAGAAAAAGTATCAAGATTGGCAAATGTAATGACAACTGGCAATGTTTTTATCGCTCGTTTAAACTACTAAGAAGTATAGGTTTAATATTTTTTTTTAATTAAAAAAAATATATAGTTATTTATGTATGAATTTTTCGAAACGTGTATGTAATCGCGAAAACTACTCTTGTTAGTAGTTTTAAACAGCAATAAAAGATACGTAAATTTTTCACTTTCGATACTTTAACGAGGGTCCGTCCATATATTTTAAAGAATATTTTAGAAACTCACTTGATGGGTGATGGGCACGAGCCCGAACAGCCGCGTCGCCTTAGTGGGTCCCCACTCCCCGCTCGCGCAGTCCGGCAACGGCACCATCACCGTCTGTAGCTCTGCGCAGCATATCTGAAATTATATTTCGTATTATTTAATTGATTATTGGACAATTTGAATTTTAAAGTTGATTATACTTAGTTATCGTTATTATATTTAATTTCTTATATATATAATAATATATATTCTTCTTCTTCCTGGCATTAATCCCGGCTATTTGCCAGGGTCTGCCTTCCTACT
>DWAN01001820.1:0-16653 GCA_018230445.1 Heliconius hewitsoni | reverse complement strand
GTTTTTAAATTAGTAACATATATTATTAGTTAAATATATAATTGGTATACAGAATCAGACAAACAGACGAAAATTCCAAAAATGTTGGATATGGATTCTGTTAGTTATCCTTTAACACCCTGGCTAATTTTTTTTTAAATATTCTACAGATTTATTATAAGTATAGTTTAATGAAAACACTTAGCGTTTCTTAATGAATGGACTATCTAATACTCTAATACAAAAATAGTTCTTCAATTTAAGCCAGTATTTACTAAAGGTGCATTTTTACTAGAATCAAACAAACTCTTCAGATTTATAATTTTAGTACAGTTCGACAACATAGTTATTGGGTATCAGAGGTAACCGCGTACTCTTGCGATGAGAACGTATGCAGAAGGCGCCCGATCAGTCTTACCGTCCTATGGTGTTTTACCCTACGCTTAGCAAATCGCATTTAAATTCTAATTAAAATGTCTGGTCGTATTTATACGGGATACAGTGTGAAAAAATTTTTTTTTATTTATTTTTAGATACTAGAAGTGGTAAGGGCAGGTGTTGATAAGGGACCAGTGACGGGATACGAAGCTGAAGCTCAGGGCTTCGGGGATTTAGCAATGACTCCACAAAGTAAAGGACTCATTGGCTTGTTCAGAGGGCAAACTGAATGCAAAAAGAACAGATTTGGCAAATCTCAAGTAGATGTTAAAACGGTATGTTAATAATTATGTTATGATTAATCCCATTATATATATTTTAGTATTGTACGGTGCGCTTAAATTGGTTTAAAGAGTTTTGGTTTAATTTTAAATGTGTAATAATATTGTATTTTAACAGATTATCGTTTTAGTAAATTATTTGTTTTATGTCACGTATATTAATTTGAGGCAGATGATACAATTCTTAGATTGTACAAAATATATATAATGTTACCATTATCGTGTTAAGTGCAGTAAATATATGTATATAATAATAAAAACACAAAGCGTAAGCGGTCTGCGTAACGCAAAGCGAGTAATTGAGTTTCGTCACTGAACCGTTTATGTAAAAGTTGCTTAAAGTGTATTAATATTAACATATTAAATATTATATCGATACATATAAAATATGAACACTTTCAGATTGGAGTATTAGGAGCAGGATTAATGGGCGCTGGCATCGTACAGGTGTCCATAGACAAGGGTTACCAAGTTGTACTGAAGGATGCGACCAACGCTGGCCTTTACCGCGGCGTGGGACAAATACAAAATGGCTTAGTCAATGCTGTTAAACGGAAGAGAGTGTCATCGTGAGTTTTTTTTTATTACAGATGCGGAATGGAACTTAGCTTAAATAAAAATTAAGTACTAGCGGACACGCGCAGATTCGTCCGCTTGAACTATACGAACATTTGTTTAATATATTTATGAAATTATTTACAATTTTCAACAGGATTTGTAAGAAAAGATAAATCTAAATAATTAAAATAAACCGAAAAATAAAAATAAGTAGTTAGGGAAAAATAACTCTTAATATAAGAAAAAATACCTGAGTAATTGAAATGAACAAGCAAAATAAGTATAAGTAATCAAAAAAAATCTTAATATTACTAAAAATACCGAACTGTTTAAAATGACCAAAAAAATAAGTAAACGCAACCAAATGAAATTATTAATGATGAAATAAAAAGTAATTACTGAAAAAAAACTAAACAAAATCAGTTGTATTATGAATATGATGAACCTAATTTAAATGTGTAAAAGTAACACGAAATATAACATCAGAATAAAACAAAACAAAACACTTAACCTAATCAACAAAATTTTAAAAAATATTTAACTAATTAACTACTCGAATAAGCGAAGAGAACCAAACAAGAATATAAATAAATAACAAATAACCACATAAACATTAGTAGTAGATAGAAAATGTATGAAAATTTACACGTCAACGTCGCTTGCCTGTTCTAGTCTGTCCTTCCGTAACCAAGCCCACGAGGAATAACGGGACTAAATATGTAAATTGCATATTTAGTCCCATTATTCCCCTCTATTAGATTTTAAGTGTGTTTTGGATTTTAATAATATTCAATAGTATATTTATCATAATTAAAATAAAAAAAAATACTTGCAAAATCGTTGCTTTTGGAATATTTATGAAA
This sequence comes from Heliconius hewitsoni, assembly GCA_018230445.1. Lineage (NCBI taxonomy): Eukaryota > Metazoa > Arthropoda > Insecta > Lepidoptera > Nymphalidae > Heliconius > Heliconius hewitsoni. Next base: position 14,534 of record DWAN01001820.1, on the reverse strand, counting down.
CATTTTTATAACAATAAAATACTATATGCAAAAGCAATGAATCTGAAATATAAAATCAAAGAAGACGTTAATTATTAAAATTATTTTCAGCCTGCAAAAAGACAAATTTATGTCAAACTTGTACCCAACGCTTGACTATGGCGAGTTTAAAAATGTCGACTGTGTTATTGAGGCTGTATTCGAAGATATCAATATAAAACACAAAGTGATAAAGGAACTGGAGGCTGTGGTCCCTAAACATTGTGTTATAGCGACTAACACTAGTGCCATTCCTATTACTAAGATTGCTGCTGGCAGTAGTCGCCCTGAGAAAGTTATTGGTAATTTATTTTTGCGTATTTTGTTTATTTTAGGAGGCCATCATCGCGTACATAGTACAAGCGTGTGTTGTGGGTTCGATTTACACTTGGGGGAATAAATTATTTAATATATTCGTTTCCTCGCTCTGGTAACAGGGCAAAGCGCGGCTTTGGGTTGCGCTACTCAACGGACAATGCCTTGGAAATTGTTCGGGAAGTGGGGAAATAATATTTACATATTGTTATTTGATTTTTACTACAAACACAATGCTCACAACATAAATAAATTGTCACAAATGTATAAGATACACATTTGGGACAATTTATTTATGTTGGGAGCATTGTTTTATTCTGATGTTATATTCCGTCATATCTTAGTGTTCAGAGCACTAAAATTAAAACTGTTATATGCTTTAGTAAAATATGAACGTGTTTGTTATTACAGGCATGCACTACTTCTCCCCGGTGGACAAGATGCAATTGCTAGAGGTCATCCGCCACCCCGGCAGCAGCGACGACGCGGCGGCGGCGGCGGTGGCGGTGGGCCTGCGCCAGGGCAAGGTGGTCGTCACGGTGGGGGACGGCCCCGGCTTCTACACCACTAGGATACTGTCCACCATGCTCAGTGAGGCTGTCAGGTACGTTTGTATCATTACAGTAGAGACTTCATTATCAGGCCCCCAGCTATACGGATTAATAGACTATTAACCGCGATCAACTAAATATAGTAAATACTAACAAGACGAATTTATTTATGTAATCTAGGAAAATAGGAGTGCCCTCCATAAATGAGTGTACACATCGTATGTTGGAAAATATATCTCTTAATATTTTTTTAACAATCATAAAGTTACATTGATATGTATTAGTTTGATTTTAACACAAACGACACGCGCCGTCGTGGCGTAGGGTGTAACTGTAACGTGACGGTTATGGGATCGATCCCCACTCGAGGGAATGAATGTATTATTATTATTTATAAATATTTTCATTTCTTCGCTCTGGTACCAAGGCAGAAGCCTAGCATTCAGTTCCGCCTCTCAACACGCAATGCCTCGAAAAATTCGGCGAAAAGTAGGGCACGGAGTGTCTCAACACTAGGTTGAATATGCAGGGTATAGCGTGAAGCTTATTGATGCATTTGATTTATTTAACAAACACAACATTATGTGCAGCAAGCATTACGTGGCGACTACGACCACGACTGGTCTGCAAAAAAAAAATATCAACGCAAAAATATGTGAATAGAGAAACATGTGGAAATACAGACAAGATTTTTTTTTTATTTAGAATACATTAACAATTATTGTGCTAAGACATAATTACTTAAATATTATAAAATGTACATCAATTAAGTTAATTCCTTTACTCTAGTAACTAGGCAAAGCGTGGCGTTGAGTTCCGTCGTTTAATAAGCAATGGAAACAAATGTCTTAAAAATTTGACGAAAAGTGAGGAGTGAGGTGCCTTAACACTGGTTGCCCAAGTTCCCTCTGTCTACCCTGCTACATGCGGAATACAGCGTGAAGCTAAAAACAAATCACATATGCTTACATAGGTTGCTCCAGGAAGGCGTAGATCCTAAAGATCTGGACAGTATAACGAAACAATTTGGGTTCCCCGTGGGCGCGGCCACGCTCGCGGACGAGGTTGGCATTGATGTCGGCTCTCATATTGCTGGGGACTTAGCTAAGGTAGGTTGATACGAGCGAAGATTCTAAACTCACAGGCAAATTTAACCGAGCCTTGATTTATTTGAAATTTACAGCAATAGCTAATTTAGACCACATTTTTCACAAAATTAACAGTATGAATGTATGAATTTTGACAAAACCGTCAACGTCGTCTGCCCGTTCGGGTCGTTCATTCCGTAACCAAGCCCTCGTATGCTCTCACTCCGTGCGGCTCTTAGGCTGGGTCATTTTAAATTAAATATATTAAAATGATTACTATGGCTCAAGCTTCAGAGGTAAACAATTCTTGTAGGACATTGTTTTTTTGTGTCTCATAAGGGTCATATAAGGGTTCAGAAAGTCCATTTCGGGTGACCTTTTCTTATAACAACGAAATTCTTTGTTGCGTAGCAACACTTGCTTAGTGACGGTAGTAACAATAACTTGTATATCAATATAAAAGATATTTTAATATCTATACTTCTATACTAATGTAATAATGTGGAAGAGTTTGTTTGTTTGTTTAAACGTTAAGATCTCTGGATCTCCTGGTCCGATTTACTTTTTGTATTCCGGTCCGGTTTTGTATTGTATGAATTTATAGATGTACATTATTATATAATAATTACGAGTTAAATTTCGATATCGTCAGTAATGAAATTATTTTTAAAATTATATTTTCAAATTTTATAAAGTGCAAGTGCAATTTACAATGTGCAAGTTTATAAAATTTTAAGTGAAAAAAAAAAACTAACATAATTATCATAAATAAACAATGTTTGCATATTTAAAGAAAGGAACATTGTAAAAATCAAATTTCAAATCTAAAAATGTTTTAATTCATCCCATTTTAAGTTATTACAAATACCAATATACAAATTATTTTATAAATTTTACATATACAGGCTTTTGGAGAGCGTATCAGTGGTGGAGATTTGAACATAATGCAAGATTTAGTTAAAGCCGGATTCATGGGAAGGAAATCCGGCAAAGGCTTCTATGTATACGAAAAGGGTACAAAGAATAGAGATGTAAACCAAGAAGCCATACAGATATTGAAGGAGAAGTACTCTCTCGAACCCCGCGGAGCCAACAGTGTTGAAGATCAGCAGTTGAGAATGGTATCAAGGTTTGTATCATCTTTTTTTTTATAAAGTTTTTTCCAAACTCTATTCTTTATTTTGCATATAGCAGAGGAGGCAGATAGAATAGGTTAGATTACCGATGCTCTCTTTCTGCCCAATTTTCGAAGCATTTCGTGTTGAGTAGTGCGACTCAATGCTATGCTTTGTCTTGTTACCACAGCTATGACATGAATATAACCCACTCTCGCTAATAGGAAGCGAATTTACAAACGTCGCATTTTTACAGTCAGTTGCACCACGACGACCTCAACATATGTACTATATTTAACATTACAAACCCCTATAATATTCAGTTGCGAAACCTAAAGCAAAGTAGTTTTTATGTAATATTTGTGGATATCCTTATTTTTTTATTTAAAAGCTTAATTTAAATCAATATTTTTTTATCATGTGCAACTTTTTATTTGTAGATTTGTCAATGAAGCAGTATTATCTCTAGAAGAAAAAATCTTACACAGCCCCCTTGAAGGAGATGTTGGTGCGGTATTTGGTCTAGGATTCCCACCTTTCACTGGTGGACCATTCAGGTATTTATTATATTATTATTGTATACCTACTACCTAATATGTAGGTGACGTATAATAAAATTATAACCGATCGGTGTCTGTACACGGAAGACTTATGTTGGTGTTTAAACACGATAGTCTCAGAAAACAACATCTTTATCAATTTAAAGACAATTTTTATTTCTATCATTTTGCAAACTTCCCTTAACATTTAGTGTTTAGTTAATTTAAATCGGTTGTTAAGTAAAAAAGTTATATCAATATACAGTATTTTGTAATAAAATTGCTACAAAATAATATTACAAAAAAGTTTTACTGAATTGGCTGACACTCTAGTTTTATTTACAATGTGTGACTATTGTTTTTAAAATGATTATTATTAGAAAACAAAAGTAATTCATATTAGTAAACTAAACAATTATTTAGTTTAGTTTCTGAGTTCTGAATAAAAAAAAATTATTACTCAGACCCTTTTACTTGACATTATTTAATGCAATGTATATATATATCGCAGCTAACTATTTAAATTTATGCTCAGGTGGGTCGATCAATTCGGTGCTGATAAGCTTGTTAAGAAAATGGAAGAGTTTCAGGGGCTGTATGGAGCTCCATTCAAACCCGCCCAAACTCTTGTTGATATGGCGAAAGATAACAACAAGAAGTTCCACAAAAATTGAAAAAAAACCTAGAAATTCAAGTATATGTCCTGGTTTTATATTTAAAATACTGCCTTTTTTATTTGAAACTTAGTATGTTCTATTGTTTTTTCTGAGCATAGTATTTTTGATAATGTTAAAAAATGAATCTATTTCATATAATGTAAAATGCATGTTTGTATTTACATTAGAGTGACTGTCAATGTTTTAGATATATTTATTTAGATATAAGAAAAAATATATTTTGCAATATATACAATCAATTGGTGCGAAAATAAAAATACATATTATAGATTATAACTTAGTTCAACTGTCTCATTTAATTTGTTCAGTGAATACTTTATCTGAATAAATCTGAGAATATTTATATTATTTATAATTGTAATGAGTTTAATTTTTAATGTAACAACTAAATCTTTTAAACCTTTGTATTTCCTAAAAAACAACTAAATATTTTGTTTATAACTAAAGTTTTAGTAAACAATAAATGTAATACCTCTGATTAGGAGAGGAAAAGAATAAAGAGATTCTGACTGTGCATTAAGGAACAAGTTCAAGCTTTTCCAAATTAAAAACAAAATTAAATTGTTTTTAAATTGTTGTTGAGAGGAAGACGCTTATATTTCTATATAATTGCATTGTTGAATCAAATCTCTAGGCTTAAATTTTCTTTCTTTTAGGCATAAGGAACGTGCCAGTTAAGTAATGAGCACTAATCACTGTCGCCATTATTATTAACCAACGTCTGTAAAAGGAGGAGGTTATTAATTCGACTGTATTTTTTTGTTTGTTTCCTCAGAACTTAAGGCTGGGAAAACCAATTTTGATGATTCTCTTTTTATTTGAAAGCTGGTGCTTCCTATATGGTCCCGTTAGTCCATTTCTGACGATGTTATCCATGAGAAAATCACATTAGTCTTAACTTTGCATTAAGTATGTGCGCGATAAATGGTCTCTCGATATCACGCCAACCGATTTCGAGGATTCTTTTTTTATTGGAAAGGATACTCAAAGATAGTTTGATTAGAGTTTATTTAGGTTCTGATTGTGGAACCCGGTTGAAGTCGGTTGTTTTTTTGCCTCGACGCCAGAGTGAATAAATGAAAATATAAATGTAAATAAATAAAAAATATTTATCTTCAGTTAATTGTAATAGACAAAATACAGTATATTTACTAGTATAGTAAGAAGCATATTAATTATTTATTCTCAGCTGTGGTATACGTGAACGCGAATTAGATTTTATCCATAATTTTAAATACATTTCTAACTATCTAATGCAAAATGGATACGATTAGAAATATTTTTACACTTTAAGTTACGTACAAGTTTCCCGACTTCAAATATAAAACAATTTATATTGAAGTGTGAGTTAATACTGGTTTAACATTAACCACACAGTAAAAACGGTGTTTGTAGTTGTTGTACATTATAAAATACGAAATATAGGTCATGTCTATTTAGAATGGATGTGGGATGTATGTGGTGAATAGAAAAAAATGCTAGGGTTACTACTGTAATGATTCATTTTTAAGAAAATATCGATTAAATTATATGAAAATAATTGATTGTAAAAAAAACTAAATCATCTGAATATCTAATTAATTTATTTTAAATTACACTTTGTTTTAATTGTTTTTACGTACGCTTCAATTTCATATGCTATGACATTTTCGTCTGATTTATTACTAACGATCAAACTTGCTTGGCTTCACCTGCTTGAACTAAACGATTATTTATTTAATAAACTGAGTAGTGTTTGTGTTCTAATAAATGTTTCAATTTAATTATAATGACTTTTAAAATAAAAAACAACAAAGGCTCTTGAGTTCTTTACTTTTTGCGATATTTTTGAGACAAATGCGTTCATTCAAATACACTCTTCCACCTTAAAATTTATACTAGTCTATACTAATATAATAAAGCCTAAGAGTTTGTTTGTTTCTTTGTTTAAACGCTAAGATCTCTGGATCTACTGTTCCGATTTACTTTCTTTTGTTTTATATAAAAGCTGTATTCTTCAGAATTGCTATAGGCTATAAAACATTACGATGTAAGTATTAGTTATCCTTAAATAACGAAATAAATGCTTGTAGCGCGTGCGCTCCAATAATAGTAAATTATATGTCAGTACGTCGTAAGACAAAAATATTCAATTTTATTAGTTCTAAAAAAAGAGGTCGCGACAGCATATATTTTTCTTTTGTAAATAAGGCATTTTTTACCAAAAAAATAATTGGAAATTGTAATATCATATTTCATCGATTTTTATTTAATATGTATATTGAAATTTATAAAATGTAATTTGGACGTATATTTTTCTAAATATGTAAAATTAAAATAATTCAACGCTCTGTTTACGGCCGCAAGCCTAGGCTTCAGTCACGCGGGGGGCGCCCCTGCTTCCGATGACGTCCTACCATACAGCCACATAGTATTCATGATTGGATGTATCATTTGTTGACAAATGCAGCATAATAAAAGTATTATAGCTGGTATGCAGGCGAAGCCGCGAGAGGCACCCTAGTATTAGTATTTGATATCTTTTGCTCCTTGGATCAGCTTTGTACACATGCGACATGCTAGCTACTGCGTACCTGCAAATAAGTCGTCATTTATTCGATAAATTTCAAATAAATGACGCATACGACTAGAATATACCTCGGTGCAACATGCTCATGAAAAATAACGTAAATATAATATATGATTTATAACTGGTATTTTTAAATTTATTTTAAAAAATATGAGAATGTGTTATATATTTACTTTTACAATGGAACATAGGTTTGTGTCAACCTTAAAAACAATTTTTCTATACACCCTCTCCGCTGTTCAACACAACCGTTCTCGTTTCCATAAACCTATATTACGTGTCTATTTACCCCAAATTATATAAAATTGTACACTTACAAATATTATGATCTAGTCTAGTGCAGACTTGTTTATGATTAATCACAATATAATAAAAATAAATGATTACTAAACAACGTTAATAATACAAAACAAAATATTGTATTTTAACTAAGGACATTGAAACTGCCTAAATAATATAACTGGACATCAGCGTCTTCGAGTATGTACTGGAATACCTACTGTATAAATACTAGAGTATATATACTAGATACTAATAATTATGTTTTTTAGATAAAAAGAGATAAGATTTACTAACGAAAATCATTGGATATTGGATATAAACCTTTTCTGGTTTTGTGTCTATTCACTCCAATTTACAGGTATTTTTTTGTATTTTAATGTGTGTCCAATATGTCCACTATTAGAAGTTTCAAGAATATCTATTTATTGCAGGACGTCTTCGTGTATGTACGGCATTCTAATTTTACGTAGAATTAAAAAAAAAAAGCAGCACGTGATTTCCTTGTTACGTCAAATTGTCCACAGACTAAAGTCAATGTCAGTTGTCAAGACGTTAACATGGAATTTTCTTTATTGAAATATTTTTATTATATCAAATAAATTTACTTGTGTATAAAGTTAATATAAATAGAGATCAAATAAATTTTCAACGTAATATAATAACTATATTTTTTATTTTCAGTCATTAACTATGAATGATTTCTAAGGAAGATCGTCGATGTTTGTTTTAAATATACTACTCATTTCCTTTAAGACTGATATTAAATAATATGTTACTCACATTACAAAAAATAAAAAATAAAAAATGGAAGAGGCTTTTGGAACACAGTGTATATCTTATGATTGTTTTTGTTTTGATACCAGGTTTTGTATATTTTGAACTCTGCATAGTGCTACCAACTGTGGTGGAAATTTGGACTATACCTTATATAGTTCACTATATATGTGCTACATTTCTTTTACTTAATATTATTGGTAATATGATATATGGCATGTTTACAAATACAAGCATCAAGGGTAAAATTGTGGAAAGTGAATATAAGCAAGATTGGAGCTTGTGTAGTGTATGTGAGTGTCTTCGCCCACCTCGAGCATGGCATTGTGATACATGTGATGTCTGTATTTTAAAAAGAGACCATCATTGCACATTTTTTGCTTGTTGTGTTGGTTATTATAATCACAGATATTTTATGTTCTTTACATTTTATATATTTATAGCCATGGTGTATTCATTTTATTATAATATTGTATTTTTAAGTAATTTTATTAAATGGAATCACGGCCTTATAATTGGTAAATTTGTATTTCCATTAGCTAGCTTTATAATTGATTTTGGTGAGGAAAGTTTATATGTATTTTTAGTAGAAATAAATTTCATTGTAGGTGCATTTACTGGTTTTCTATTTATATATCACTTGTGTAACCTTTTGAGAGGTAAAATAACACCTGAAACTAAACCTACTAATAAAAACATATCTTTTGATAAGGGTTTAAAATATAATTTGATAGAAGTTTTTGGTCACAGATGGTACTTAGCTTGGATTTCTCCATTTATTCAAAGTGATTTACCTGGTAATGGTCTAGAGTGGGTTGTTGAAGATAAACACAAATAATCTTACAATCCTGTATTTTGTTGACAAATATATTAAAATGTATTATTTTTTAATGTAAATATCACCATAAATATTTAAACAATTTCTATTGTTTCCACAAGAAACATTATGCAAGCAATATGTACAGTAATATAATAAACATTTATATATCACAATTAAAAACTTTTTGTAAGTATGCCTGTTGGTGAAAATTGCACAACAATTTTATTTAACATTTGAATAAAAATCATAAAAAATTTCAAGATCAATAATTAATATTTATATGTTTTGCAAATTATAATTCACTGCCACTATTAAGAGTAGCCTTAAATTATACCATCCTGTGTATTTGGAATGATTGCATTGTTATCTAAGTAATATTCATGTAATTATACACAAGTATTTGTGTTAAAGTTCTTCAAGGTATAATGGTATATGGCTCATTAATAAATTGTTCATAATTATGATACAGCTTATTTTATTTTGATCTACATATCCTTATTTAATCATTAATTTCTGATCTATCTGAACTCTAAAACCGCAAAAATATAGTATATATAGTTTACTGTCAGATGAAAACTTCTATCTTACTTTGAGTAGAAAACAATTTCACTTTTTGATAAAAAAAAATCTGTTAAAATAAATGTACTAAGATGTGAAGAAAATGGAAATGTTAATTACATTTAGGATGCATTGACAAAATCGCAAGGTTTGGAAAACAAGCCACAGAAATATATATTACATTGTTTATTAAAATAATAGTGCATTCACTATAAGACGACTAATTCATACATAAATTCGTGTATGTACTATAGTTTTTTTTATGAATAATGTAACTCGTAAGAATACTTTTACTTTCCCATGTAAAAATATATGTAGATGCGGTACCGTATCTTTAAATGTTTTCCGCAAGTTTTCCGTAAATAATATAAAGTATATATAAATCCATGTGAACAGTCCCTTGAAATTCTTTCCAATTCTACGCAATTTTTCTATTAATTTCTTTAAATATGCAAAACTATGGTGTCGTACTGTGCTAATGAGTAATACTTCATAAATTAATAATTATTATATTATGATCAATTGTTAAATTATGTTGCATAGTACAACAATCAAGCAAGATTTAAAGTTATAGCCGTGCAAAAAAGTAAATAAGGCTTTTTGTCAGATAGGCTGTTTGTGAGATAATTATTCCAAACAATAGCGCGGCTGTAACACAATAGTAAAGCTGAACGCGTGGTGTTGGTGTGCGAGAGTGCGCCGTGAGCAGTGCGCAGGGCGGGCGGGCGGAGGGCGGGCGGCCGCGTCGCCGCCAGTGCTGCTCGCGCAGGACCGGAGGGGTGTTCACTCGGCCGCGCGCCACGGCGCGACATGCCCAGCTGATGTTTATTTATACCGCGAGCTCGGCGGAGGGCGCGCGCGGGAGGCCCTCCCCTCCGCGGCACCACGGTTTCGCGTGATGCAGCCGAGCGAGCTAGCCGACACCGCGCACGCCGCTAGCGGAAGCCCCCCGCAGCGTGGCCCCAACGGTGGCCGATTCGACTTTGACGATGGTGGTACTTATTGCGGAGGGTGGGAGGACGGCAAAGCCCACGGTCACGGTGTGTGCACCGGCCCCAAGGGACAGGGGGCGTACGCCGGCTCCTGGCACTTCGGTTTCGAAGTATCCGGCGTCTACACCTGGCCCAGGTGAGATAGTGTCTCCGCCCGGGCCTCGCACATGCCCGAGATCCGAGTCCGAAGCCGCTCCAAAAATAGTCTGCTATTAATAATTGAGTTCGGTGTTTCGCTAGAAAACGCGTGTAACGGCGGTGAAAGTGCCGAATGGTCGGACCACGAAGAAAAGTCATATCGATCTGTAGCTACTGATAACGATAAGTGATAACAGTAGGTATCACGATGCTGCGGCCTCGATGTCAATTGACCCGTTGTCATTTCTATAGACGCATCTATTAACGATCTTACAACGCATGGTGAAGCAAAGCGCAATTTATGAATAGTAATTGAGGGTAATGTAGTGCAGCTGCTTGGTGCCCCAGTCACGGGAACAGACATGTGATTACAAATTGATCTCTTCATCTCATTTCTTAAACTTATTTACTTATATTTTCACTCATTATACTTTTACATATAGGATTATTAAAGAACATTGCGTAAAATAAACGCTTAGTGTTTCATACATGATACTTTAATAAGATGGGTAAAATTTTGTACGATTTGTAATTGAAATTAGTGGTGAATTAACGTTTTAGTAATTTTATTATGGCCTAATTATGAACTTTCAACACATTAAATCGTTTGATGTGATCTTATTTTCCGTGATCAGGCACCTTAATGACACTAAACTACATCAATAGCTGCCGTAATGACTAAATGGAATTATTTTTATCTTTTTTAATGGCTATCGATATTTACCTACGCTAGAGTTATACAGACATCACAGTGTGAGTACGTGGCTCTGGCAGAATGCGTTACTGTGCCAGACCTTCCTATAAATCTCGACGGACGCCTGCTCCCATCTAACCCACTTTCATCGGGTCGTTGATCCATCAAAATAGGGAGCTCCCGACATTGTGATTTTTCATAAACCGGTACCTAGTACTTTACTATTTACATCGAGGATCTAAATTCTGATTACTGGTGTCATCTCAGAGAACAACATTTTGATTTCTTTATAGATATTCATTTTAATTAGGTATACATTTTATTTAATGTTTTTCACAACATTTACTTAGTATTTATGTAGAAAACTGAACATAGCTTAGCTAGTCAAAATAAAGAAATTATACATACTTAACATCTGCTTTTTGAAGAAATGAGACAAGTAAAGTGCATATGTTGAAACTTAATGGACTGTATCAGATAATAAGGTAATAGAGATATCAGATAAAACGAGTTTATGGCGTGAAGGATAAAGTTTTGTTGAGTGTTGGTATAAATTACCTTCTTGGAATTGCTGTGTTCTAATATCTCTATAAATGTACTTACATACATAAATACTATAAAAATATAGATATTTAAAATTTAAATCTATTCCGGACATGAATTTATATATATATATCAAAAAGAAATAAAAAAAATCGGACAAGGGCGAGTCGGGCTCGTCCACCGAGGATTCCATAAAAAATTGGAGGTTTCTGAAATTCAGGCTTAGTTCAGCCAGAGCTTTTTCATTTGATACCTCACTTGAACTAGCGGCTTTAATACCAAATTTCGTCCCCTTTTTTAGGATTTAACCACAAATGACTAGTTTTAAAATTTCATAATTTCAGGTTAACAAGAAGTACCTTATTGATTTTGATTCCCTTTATAGTGTCGAAACACGCGTCTTTTGCTATTTAAGGCTATTATTTTTTTGGATTTAACCGCTAATGTATACTTTTTTTTCCCTGAACTAACCTGTCGAATTAATTTCATAATTCTACGTCAACCGGAATTTTATTACGTATGAATTTTGATTTCCTTTATTTTTTTTTAAATATATATTTTTAATTTTTTTGATGAAAAGTATACACCATTTTTTTTCATATACTTCATATAAATGTATATTATGGTACATTTATGTAATTTTTTACAGTAAAATAATTAAAAGTTTTTGAGTCAAACCAATGCCAATTGAAAAATTGGGAAATCTAATAATTTTCTGATGGGGAACGGAGTGTCTTAACACTAGGTTCCCTCTGTCTACCCTGCTGTGTGCGGGATATAGCGTTAAGCTAATTTAATTTAATTTTTAATAATTTTCTAAGACTCCGCAAATTAGTCTTTTATGAAATTGACTTCAAACTGCCATGCTGCATTGTGACTGTTCTATAAAACATTATTAAAAAACGTTTTTAAAATATTTGTGAATAACAATTCACAAATATTTTAAAAACTTTTTTTCCTTTCTGTCCTTCGATACCAATTAAGTGATATTTCGACTATTAATTTTAAGATACTATGTAAAGAACCTCAATTTAATAAATTTCTTGCCTCTAGTTTTGAAATCGTATAATTAAAATTTGAATGTTGTAGGATTAGAAATCTCGAAAAGAACGAAGGGCTATTGGAGAACTATTGGAGGTAAAGCGTTTAGACGGTTTGCAATTGATCATGGTTCGAGTTTAGCTAAGGTCAAATTTAAAGTATTTTTGGAACGTAGATATTTAACTGTGAAAATTTATCACGCAAGATTTACATACATGTGTTATAAATAATTTAATTTAATGGCATTTTGGCCGAGACTGAAACTATGGCCGAACCTACGACTTTTGGCCGAAACTGGACAAAACCGAAACCGAATCTTCAGTCGGTCACTAATCTACTAATCAAATCCGTTATATTTGGAGTCGGCGGTGACAACGTGGGATTTTTATTTTTTTTCAGTATTTTTATTTAATAGTTATCTATAAAATAATGAAAATATTATTTACTAGTTTTTAGACTATGTTTATAGATATGCTTTTCAAATTAGTTTTTGGTGCCGTTTACCATCCATGTTTGTAATAATTTCTTTTATTAAGGCAACATAATTTTTTTTATTTTTTTTACACACGTCGTTAGAAAATAATCATAGGCATGAAAAAAAAATTAAATTATGTTCATATATTTTAGGGTTCCGATCCGAAATTCCCCATCAGATCTTAATTTTTTATGTCAACGGAAAGTGCTCATCATATTGATTAACTCTTTCTAAGGCATTATGTTAATTTTTCTTGTGAATTTGAGGGACTGTTAGGATTGCACATCACATATTCAAACCTTCAAAATAAAAGATAGCTTATATATTTTTTTAGGACCAACTGCTATATCACAAACTATTTTTGTTATAAGTATTCATTGTGCAAGTTTGACCATTTTTACAGATTTATTATAAAGCTAGATTTAATTTAATGCCAATAAACTTTTTAAAAGGTAAATATTACATTTTAATTTGTTTCAGAAGTACCAATGCGGCTTAAAATATTATTACGATTAACATATTATGTTTTTTAATGTGACGAGAATAAGAATTTATTTTTAAAATATGGAATAACATTTCCATACTTTACCATTTTAAACGGTTTTTTAGCCTTTATTTTGCAACAATGCCATATAATTTTTTTTGTAAACGTTACTGTTTTCTCAAAATAATACCTATTGGCGTTTTTACGTTACGTTAAAAAAACTAAAAGCTACTAGCTAATGTAAATTTCGAGTTAGATGAAGTTTGTAGATTTTATGCTTTATTAATTGAAAAAAAAACGGATATAAAATAGGAAATCATGGGGTCGTACATCTGAGTATATGGTTTGAATTTCAATTCGATATCTCCAAGCATTTCTGAGATAAAGGTTCTTGACAGACAGACAGACATACGGACAATAAAGTGATCTTAATGATGAATTTGGATTAGCGTTGGCTCCATCTCCACAATCGTTTTTTTTTAGCTTCACGCTGTATCCCACATATAGCAGAGTGGGCAAAGGGAGCTTAGTGTTTAGAGTCCCCGAACCTTCCGCCGAATTTCCGAGGCATTGCGTGTTGAGTCGCGGAACTCAACGCCGCGCTTTTTCCTTGGTACCAGAGCGAAATGAAAATATTAATAAATAATAATTTATTCCTCTGAATGAGAATGAAACCTACAACCGCCGCGTTACAGTCACACGCTTGTGAGCCTGCGTCTGCCTCTTTCTTCTTGTTCTTTCTTTTATTTTCTTAAAAAATAAATAAATCAGCTTCACGCTGTATCCCGCCTACCCTAGGCGGAAGGAACCTAGTGTTAAGACACTCCGTTCCCCATTTTCTGCCGAATTCTGGAGGTATTG